>JABASH010000462.1:0-40128 GCA_019776445.1 Tomocerus maximus
GGTTTTATATGCATTTCAAAAGTCAAAATTAGACTTTATATGCATTTTGATAGTCAAAACTATCTGATTTCACTATTTATGCATTTTAATAGTCAAAATGATTAATCTTAGAAAGTGTACACGGCCCCCTTTGCTCGGGCGAGCTTCTGTTATGGCTTGCCGTTCGTTTTATCTTACTGCATTCAACATGTATGTTTAGCACTTTTTAACTGCCAATGGCCAAACCTTAGACAAAGACCTTGCGAATCAATTGAGATACCCATGAAAAGTGCAAATCAGTGTAAGCATTAAGGTGCAGGTGAAAGTCATACGCCGGGAAGCAACACAACAAAACAAACCAGATGTGTTTATTCTGTGTGAAAAATAAGAAATGCATTGATGCTGACATAGGCAGACACGACGATCCAACCTAAAGTGAAAGCATAGGGAACCAAAGCAAGTCAAAATGTGAAGTGTGATTTGTACATGTACAAATAGGGAGAAAAGAAACGTCCTGGACTGTGTGGTAAATGTATATAGGTATAGGTAAGCTTTGAGTGGAGTTGATGCAATATGTACAATATGTACAATATGTATATATCTATACATGTGGTATAAGTCTTTTAGAGTGAGAAAGAAACTTAAAATGAAACGTGCCCAAAATTTTGTTGGTTTTTGAAGAAGTATACTTACATGCATTGTGATGATTTCTTTTCTACTATCTTCCAATCGTCAGTCTTAAGTAGGTGAAGAAAAGCATGCAAGAGTGCCGAAGGACTTACTCTCTATCTTTCTACACTTATTTGCACTTGGACTCCTCTTTAGACCGCTATGCTTTTCTCTTTTATTAGCGAACCTAAGTGCAATCCTTAAGTATAAAAAGAAAAGACGTCTCGTGGCTGACAAAGATTTCTCTATGGCTAAGCCGCAATGCCCCTATTTCCTTCTTTCTTACCCCTTCACTCAGATTTTACGTGCATCAGGAATGAATACTTTGTTTTGGCCACATCAAACAACTTGAACATCGTCTAATAAGTAGCACCAGTACCAAGTCATGTTTTGGAATTAGCATTATTAGGTAGTAATTTATACTGAACTGATACCTATTTAAAATGAAATTATAATTACTTTCAATTAATAATTACTTTGTTAATTTCGATTACCTATTCCCATAATCTTTAGTTTCTAATTAGAGACGCATGGTTTGGAAGGAAAATGTACTGACTTGATTTATTTTTTGATTAAAAATGCATTAAAGATGCGTCAATAGAGTAGTCTGTGTCTGTAGTACAATTGTTTACGAACATCTTAGTCTAATGGATCACTGCTAAAAAGACTTAAAAGACTTTTCTCCTGCTATGAATGTCAGTCTAATATCAAGTTGCAAAATGGTATGCAAAGAAAGCAGTAGGAAACAGCAGCGTTCGTTAAGGTACAATGTCAAGTGGGTTTAGTAGAACGAGTCTCTTGTAAGGAAAGTTTGCCCATCTCGAAAGTCAATTACAAGTAGGAAACTTTCTCGGTGCATCTTAACCTTTCAAGAGATTTATTCTTTTACGTAAAAACTGTTTCATCTGTTCACAAAGTATGTCATATAAGTACCTATAGCACGTGCAGGTTTATGTTTAGTATGTGCATTCCTGCTATAAATGTACATTATACAAGCACATAAAAAAGCATATAAGGACATGAGTAGGCGGTTGAAGTCAATGGGACGTTGGAGATTCTGTTTCCTTTCTCGATTGTATTTGCATTGTTGTTCTGTGTGAAGGGAAATATGGGGAAGAAGGAGGAAGAGACCCTTTACTTCTCTTGTGCAAAGAAAGCAAAGGGCTCACTTGACTTGCTCCAGTTCTTGTGAAAGGAAAGAAAACTTGTAAACTATTAACAAAGCAAACTTAACTCCGCAACTCCTTCGCACTACTCCGTTGTAGTAATTCAAAAAACCAAATTGTAAACACTCACGTTTATGGCAAAGACACGATTTTTTTGCCAATACCTTTTCCCCGACTAAGAGCCTTCCTTTATAAATGTTACACCTTCTATGCTGAAGAAGTCAAGAGAAAACAAATTTCTCTACCCATAGCATCTCGGTAAATGTTGATATCTACTATTCTTTATACCGTATAGAGTTTACTGAATTGGTCTACGTAGTATTGCTGACTCGAAGTGGTGTGGTCTGCTAAGTATTGACAATATAAGCACATGCACTGAGTATACAAATAGGTAGCCCAAGTAAGTAATACATATTTGAATAGCTTAAGTATGTATGTGGAAGTAAAGTAGGTCACTGCATATGCTAACAACACAATACAATCACAGCTGACAGTGACAGATATGAGAATCTCTATGACCAAGACCAAATGCAGAGCTTGTAATACAATTTGAAATGCTCCCCCACTCTTTACAAATCTCACAAAAGTTATGCAATGCAGTTTAGCTCGGTATGAAATTTTCCACAACTGTAGGCTGTAACCCTACTTATGCATAGTTGAATGGATTTGAATGCATTACAGATTATGCAATCCAATTCATGAAAATCTGTCGTAAAATGCACCTTCGCTTGGCAATCAGCGAAATATTTCAATCTGGTTCATAAATTGTCAGAATTTTGATAGGACTGTGGTCATGTGGTAAAATATTTCGCAATCATATTTGTGTTGCTCTTGCTACTATAAACAAAAGAATTGCAAGCCTACAAAATGCAAGGTCGATTTCAAATAATTTTCATTCTAGTAAAACAGCATAGAATTGAATTATTAGTTGTTATAAATGTACGTATTTCCTTCTGATGCTCTTGTAAATAAGTATACCTAGTAGGTGTAGTGCAGTGTGCAGTCTGTACTGAATGCATTTTGCAATATTCCCTGTATGACAAACTTATTCGTATTCTGAATTACAGATAGGTTATTATGGAATGAGTAAAAAGTGACTTTGCTAGTTAGACGCATTTAGTTATCAAAATGGAGATACAAAATATTATGTTGCAAATGTATTGTAGGTTATGTAAAGGTTGTCCAGGAAAGAACTAGGACTTTTGACTAAGGATGAAAGTCAAAAGTCCTAGTTCTTTCCTGGACACTTTATATATGAGTGTAGTTAACAATATGACATATAGATGAAAATTATAAGTCGCTATTGAAAGCACAACTAGTAGTACATAGGTAGGTAAAGTATCGTAGTGGTAGTATCCACCTACAGGAGAAAATATAATCAAAAAATATTACCAGAATGTTAAAGATAAGGAGGTTGCTACTTAGTAAGTTGTAGCATAAGGAAAACGTATTTGCGATAAATTAATGCTTTCTTGTCCTTGTCATGTTGTTGTATGTGTGTATTTGGATATTTTGTGTAGAAAGAATAAAGAAAGTATGTGAGCCCAGTGCACAGTTTACTCGTATTTAGTTTTGTGACTCGGGAGCAAGTGTCTGTCGTCCTGGTTGACTACGCTTGGCTTGAGTTGAATTCAGTTGGCGACTAGCCTCAATTTGAGTTTAGGATTCAGTCGGGCAGTAGTCTTTGAGTTGTACATTTTATTTCGCAGTTTGAGATTTAAGGGGCGGTAACAGTCGTTATGTGAATATTAGCTCAGTCATAGAAAGTAAAGTTAGAGGGAAGGATAACCAGCACGTAAGTTGCATCTGTCTTGGATGTAGTTCTAGTGGAGAATGTCTCGTCAGTTTCCCGATCCTCCTTTTGAATGTAAAAGAAGCAGCCGAGTGAGTGTGTTAGTTCTGTTCTGCACTGTCGTGGGTGCTCATGATATTTTGTGTGGGCTGTAAAGGAAATGCCTACTTTAAAAGTAGTTTAAACGTAAGCTAAATAACTAAACGTACATACCTACATAAGTAGACACAGATATATGCACATACTTTTACATACTTAGTTACTTTGATGCTAGCTCCGAGTTGTAGTAAATATTATTCACGAGGAAAGCTCAGTAGTCCAGTGGCATTATTAGATGGTGGTGTAGCAAGCAAATGTAGTATGTAGTGCTAGTAGCAGTGTGCATGCAGTAACCAGCATAGTCGAGGTTGTCTGTTGTGTTTAGCTTTTAGTAGTTGCAAGTTTGCAAGTAAATTCTGAACGTACCTATATTGTACATAGCTGCACATACATAGAGTCTGTTATGTTGTGGTGTGGTGGAGTTCCATTCTCGGAGTATGTGTTCCATGTACTTACTGTAGTTGAATATCTCTTGCAGTAGGTTAGCTACATAACATAAGTAAGCTAACGAAAGTAAAGTAAGTCAATTCAAGTTTAGCTGAAGCCAAAGCTTTTCTGCTCCTCTCAGATTATTTTTCATGGCATGATTCCCTCGCGGATTTAATCCAAGAAAGATTCATGCGGACTGCAAAGTCATTTTATTTTGCAACTTCTTTGCCAACGACTCGCAAAGTATCTCAAGGAAGGACGAAATACGGGACGCGTCAGCATTTGCTTGCACAGAACTCGAGCGTTTTTCTATGGCATCTAAACAGAGCTGAACTGAATTGAAAGAGAACGTGGAAAAGAAAGAGAAGGAAAGGACCCATCATGTTGAAAGGACGAAAATCTTATGTTAGTCACTCGCACGACTGTCTTCCGTTTAAATTCCTCCATTGCATTGCTGAGGAAAGAGTGCACCAAATTGGATGCATCACATCACATTCTCATCTACAGCCTCCTCTCACAGTCTCACTCCTGGATGTCTTGACATGAAATGAAATTCATTCCGATGATTTTCTTTCCTCTCGTCATCTGCTCGACTCCACTCTTCGGTGTCTACACGACCATAGCACACCATCATATCCCACTCCCAACTAAACTAGGTACCTCACTTTTATGCTAAAACATTCTTTAGCTACAATATTCCTTATTCGTGTCTACAAATGCAGAAAAGTCGTTGACAACTCGTAGGAGACCTTCCTATGCGAAAAAAGTGAATTTCCTGGCATCGCAGAGCTTTCTCTAACCGTCAACACATTTAGTTCCTTACTACCTTCCCTTATTAGTAGATTGTGCCTTGTGCAACTTAGGGATATGTAATATGGGCAATCTTCCACAGATATTTCCTATTAGACAGGTTTACATTATAGATATAGTCACACATTTCCTCAATGCTTCCTTTCCTCAACCCTCTTACTACTTCAGTTGATGTCACTCACTCAAAATGTATGACAATCATTGCTATGACTATTGCAGATATTACGAATCTTGTAAGACAACCTTCTGACGTTCATGGGACACTCGTTTCTTTTACAAACTTCTTCCAGCTTATCTCCTCTTAGTCAATGCACTCTCAAACTCATTCCTACTATATATACTCACTATTGATTACAACTCAAGAGTACAATACCTTTCCTCCGCAGATATGCATTGAGGAAGAATCCTCTCCTATCAATCATACTTAAAATCTGTAGTCTTCCCTATACTGCATTAAATTGAATGAACTGCGAAACTATATTGCTGCGATTATATACTACTGGGAGTATATACTTTTAAGATTGTTGTCTTTACCTTTAAAAGGTCGCTGTACATATTTATTGCTACTTCTTATCTACGCTGCTTGAATTGTACCGTTTTAATGGTCCTATATATGTACCACAGGTTGTGGAGTATTTATTGTGCGGTCCTTCTGGCAGGAAATATTTGAGTTATATTTCTAGTAGTAGATGGCATGACTCGAAAGTAAAGGTGATAGACATGCCGTAGATGAGGAAAAGAAAAAACTCTTGTCAGGCTGTAGTCTTACAAGGTCCCTTGAGACACTAACGTTCTACGCTCAAAGATTATAAATTACGGGACCAGTCTTTTGAGTAAACATTTTCAACTTTGCCCATGTAAACTAAAAGGAACACTATCATAATATCACAGGATGACACCCAATTCACCTACTAAGGTTTACAACTAAATTCAAGACTTTTCTACAAATTGTGTAACTGATGTAGCTATACGTATTAAGAAAATCTAGATGCTTTTTAATGGATAGACTTCTTTTTCCAAATACAAATACAGAGTCGCCTGGTTCACTGTACTGTAATGTAATGAACTTTGTTTGCTCTTATCGTTTGCACAATCTGCTCAAGTTTTCAGCAAAAAAGGAACAAACAAACCTTTGTTTTGCTGTGCTAGCACGTTATATAATCGAACTAAATTCGGAAGTGGCGTATTTCGACGGATAAGAGGGCGGAGCGGAAACATCTACCCCAACACTTACTGTTAATGCTGAATAGATTATTAGCACGAACTACCAACATAATAAAATTTATAACTTCATGCGAGTTAAGTGCTCACAGCCATGTTTCCAACTTTTTGTCGGGGCAGAGTTAAAGCATTGAAAAGCAGCAGACGTAATAATCTAATAACTAACCAAGGGAAAGAAGACAAGACTAACAAATTATTTTATTGAATTGAAAAAATTGATTTTTTCAACCCTTTCGTTTTTTTCATTCGATCCACCTTCCTAAAAGCCAGTAAAAAATCTTATCCCTGTCCCTTAGTAATATTACTAGCTAAAATAGGTCACGACCACGACTCGTAGAACCTCCAGTCGACCTTTCGAATTTACAATCGGCAACTAAAATTAATATTTTTGCATGATTTTTGGCGCTCGTTATGATTGTATATATAATGACATATTGGAAACCAGGCCTGCTGTTTGCTACATCAGCACTCATTACTTATTCCCAATACTTAGCACAGCGAACTTTTTAATGAACTTTTCTTGTTTTTTGCGATTTCCATTCTTCGGAGTTGATGGGCATACTTTGGAGGCAGAACTCAGCAAAATCTGGTTTTCAGGAGAAAATGCTTTTAAAATGCTTTAAAGTGAAAAAATATTCCTCTTAGATTTGTCGCTTTTGGTGTCGCAATAACACTTCTGCCACTTTAAACTGCTGCTTGATCTAACTTATCAATAATTACTCCTTTTGTTATTTGTCTTATATTATATTGGTGAGTCAACCGTACCCATTACGACTTTTCGAAAATAAATATTTGTCTTCCAAAAACTTTTGAATTGACAGTCCAAAATGACATAAAATATTTATATTTTGAAAATTTTCCCGACCAAAAAAAGGATTCCCGTACTGTTAATTTAGTCTGGACTTCTGTTTAGGTAGTATTTTTTAATTAAAGTTGGTCAATATTTGTCAATGTATGAGGAAATGGGACGGGCAATTTCTAAAGAAAACCTCTTTCTCTACTGATACAAATATTATGTACTGTAAACATATTAAAAGCTTACAGCTGCTTTATTACCTGTGGATAACATAAATATAAATACTATTTTATTTTCGATAGCGCTAGGATATCAAAGACAAAGATTGAAAAGTAAAGCAATGGGAAGATGTTCCATTATCAAAAATGAACCAGAAGACAGGACAGACAAATCAAGGACAAATGTTTATAGCGTTAAAAATGTGATTTATATCATATACTAGATAACCGCGGTTCCTTGTTGATTCTTGTGTCTTTGTTTGTAGTCAACATAACACAGCAACAAATAAACTTGAAACAAGTACCTTTGCAAACACGAGTCATTTTTTTGTTTTGTCCAAGGCGGAATTGCACGATGTTGTTGGTAATTCTATTTGTACAAATTGTTTCATCTTCTTAAGTGAAAGTTTTATTTGTCCTATGCCACTGTTTTGTTGGGTATCTGTATACCAGTTTCTTGTAGACTTACTCAGTAAAACCTATTGTTTAGCTTCCTGAGTTGTGTATCATCGGATATTTCTCAAAGCCAGCTCAAACAATGGTTTACACATCTTAAGTACAAAAGTACATAATATTTTGTGAAAGTCTGGTATATTTACTGCTTTTATCAAACATTTGTACTTACACGTAAATATGTCTTTAACTTACAAAACAAACTGTACAACAAAAGGTTGCTTATAATAATACCGTACGATACAAAATGTGGTCGATATAGTACTTTCACTTTCCGTATACTGATTCCATATAAAACTTTCACCGATCTTTCATTTGCAGTCATAAGAATTTTAGTCATATCGAACGAAATTTTGGTGTGGTGAAAGTTGGAAAAAGTTTCAGAGTTATCATAAGATGGAAAGTGCTAAGTCAACTGTCTTTTGGATCGTACTACTAGGTGTGTATAGGTTTTACTGCTTGAATGTTTTTATCAACATCAATGTTTTATTTTCTAATGGTGCGTTTTGTGAGAACAGTAATTAATTATGTTCATTAACTGGTACATGAACATAACGACAGGAGAAGTAAACGTTGTTATTATGAATGTCTTAATTACACCCTTAGCTCTGCTACTTAAATGGCTATAAATAATTGGGTTTGCCCGTCTAAGTGACATTTCCTGTTTTAAATGACAAATATATTTATAATTTTTCATAATAATCACTTATATCAGTAATTGTGCTGTATACACCCACCTATTGTTTACCTCTGTCGTACAATTACTCTCGTCTTTGAAAGGTGGTATTTATCATGTAGTTATGTGCACGATTTAGAATAGTCTGTATTTCTAAGTGTACACGACAAATAAATAGGTAGTATTTAATAAGGAAAGGAAGAGAGCTAAGCGGGAGCAAAACCCTTGGCTGGTAGTTAATACGATTACCTAATGTAGTGCATGAGTGATAAGATCTGCAGTAAACTAAAGTTGGGATACCACCCGCCTGGAAATCTTTCCACTTGAAACTAAACTGCAGTGAACGTCTCCTCCGAGGCTGCTTTTCATTTTTCACGCTCGTGCTCCTTTTCTTAACCTAACTCATTCTGTCTTGTGTGCATAAGTACAGTGTGCACGATATCAAATGCAAAAATCGATGCATCATTCATGCATCCTAACATACTGTCACTTTTTATTCCAATCCTAGCCACGTCCATCCACTCTTATCGAGAATTCGAAAGGAAATTGAAAAGTTGAGATGCATTTAGACGTTTTAAGACGCAGCTGAAAAAGAAAAGGAAACGTTGCTTGAATTGAAGTGGAAGTACTTATGTTTAGCGGCAATGTATTCAGCGAGACTGCAATTTACTATCCATAATGTTCTGGCACATTTATTTCTATGTACTTAGATTCTTATCGCTTGCTTATACATGTACTTTGAAAGAAACTCTGAGTTGATTAATCAAATAATCACACGTTTAAACTAAGTTTTCTTTACGTATTGCTCGAGTTATCTTGTCAAAAGGAAAATCGATAAGTTTCCTTCAGTCACTAAGTCTAAATGACATCAAGTGCCCAAACAATGTTTGGCTAACTAGAGTCACCCAGGAGTGCATATCAAAACTTTCATTCACTCCTTCGAAATCCACCGGAGGAAAACGGCAAAACCGTGGTGGATAAGAAAATTATATTCCGACTGAATAGGAGTTGGAAAGAAAGCAAAAAGTTTACATCTCTTTTCAACTACTTCAGTAGCGTGCACCTTTGTGCATATTCATGAATATGTGCAAAGAGGAGCTATAGTGTATGTAGTCTAAGTAAGGGCGTAGCATTTGATGTCGGTATTTGTGTATAGCGGAGTCTTTGGTTGAGAGTTGAATAACCCAGTTTATGAGAAGACCTAATTACCATCCCACCGTAGCTCTCGAATCTTTCGTATGTTACAGTTGTTCCATTATGCAAAGCGGAGTCAGCTGGTTATTCCTTATAAACAGTTAGTCTCTTTGAAAAATTGCTCCAGAAGCGTAGTATTAGTACGTATGTATGTGGCATAGCCCGTCACGTTTTATCTCTGCCATGTGCATTATATTACCAACACACCGAATACAATAGCATAAGCTGAATGGTTGCTTCAAGTATATTAACTACCTAAATAGAGGAGTTAAAACTAATATTTATGATATAGACGGGAGGTAGACGTACTTATGTATACAACTTCAGTCGAGAGGATATACACAGTAAAGAAAACACACATAGCTGCGGGTGAAAGTTTGAAAAGGAGTAGAGAATGCTAAGTATGTGGGTTTACTTTCTTTCGTTTGATTGTATTACTCGGTATGATGTAGTATGCATGCATTAGTTTATATTACTTACAAAGAGAACATGATAGGCCAGGTATTAGGTCATTGTGTGTGAAGCTAAGTAAAAGGCCAGGATGCGGACTTGCTCCAAAGCACGCAATATGATGCCGCATTTGGTTATCTCAATTACGGAGCCTTTCTTGTGGTCTGTGACTGTGTTTACTATGCCATTGTGTAGGTATAGTACTTACTTGTGTGGAGATGATGTAGAGGGATGCAATTTATATGTATTCTCCACTGCTTACTGTTGTATACAGATGAGAGTAAATAGCTTAATCTATAGTCTTATAGCCCTGTAAGTAGTATCACACTGTAGAGAACATATCCGTTCGTCCGAGTTATACAAGTAAAATATGAGTCGTGAAAAGTGAGAAAGGAGAGCGCAGTCAAGTCCAGGAGAAAGTCTGCGAAGTGAAAGTTAAGTTGAGAGAAAGTCTTATATGAAGAGAAATAATGCATTAGAGAGGAGGAAAAATTGGTCATTAAAGGAAAACTTGTGAGTTTTCTTCGTAGAACCTTAAAACGACCATTTACTCTCATCTGTTCAAAGTTTATAGTAACTTTCTCGCTTACCTTTACTATGTGAATAGGCAACTATTACTTACACTGCTAAGCTTACTTAGCTATTACTTACTTTCAGTCTCCCCATCTCCCATTTGTTTGTGATGCAATGCATTAGTAGGTAGGTTGACTTAGTCTGACTCGGTTGTGCGTTCCTGCAACATTATAGCCGTATAAGCTCAAGCTCTTTATACAAATTAATCGCAAAGTAATTAAATTATCCATCGCCTTGTAATTTAAGCCGTGTGCTGTTGCCTTCCCTTGTCTGGTGTAGTCTCCTACCGGATGGATTCTGTTTCCTCCTCCACTCCGCTATACCGTGTACATACAATATTCTACTGCAGTACTTATGCTAACAAACAACTTAATAAACTGCTACTTGCTACATAGCTAAATAGGGTGCTGTGTAGGCCGCCGCGAAAACAAAACAAATATTCAACTACCTAAAAAATTCATCAATTTAATTTCTCATTGGACTAACTAATAAGTAAGTCATGGCATTGTTTCCCCATTTTTAAGTAGACACGTAATATCATAAAGAGCTTTGACTTCTGAATTTGTTCTAGGAGCTATACCTATAGAACAGTAGTGTCATTATGTAACTGTAACAGGATACCTTCTGATGACTACTTAATTAATATTACTCTGATTACACTCCTACTGCTATAGCAGATAGTCTCCACCCAGTCGTCTCATCCTATCTACCCCATCTATTTTGCATGAACAGATTTCCTACTCTCCTAACTAAATTAAACTACAGTACCAAGTGCCGTTCTGTAATGCTACTTACAATTCGAGTATTGGGATAGGGACTCAACGAAATTAGAAAAGGGCATCAAATAAGTCTGAGTGAATGCACAATCACATGAATAAAATAGTTGCTAGATTCTGAGGAAAGGCCTTTGAGTTTTTACTTACGTCATGCCCATGCCAATGCATTTTTAATAACATCTACTCATTGAATGTGTACATTGTTACGATATCCTGCTATAATTAACTGGCGTAGTTAAATAGGCGTGTGCGTCACTTTCATTAAGTTGGTATCTTAATGTATATATTTATTTTAGTTACAAATTGACATTACTCATTCCTTATAGTACAATATGTACTACATAGACATATATTTTATTATTTACCAACAAAAGGATTGACAAAGTCATTTTCTTTGAGCACTTGTAGTAATCCAGAATTGGGATAAGAAGGAAAGCATTCATAAGTATCTCCGTTCTCAATTTCTTTATTACAGTAGCAAAGGAAATTTGCTTGATCATACACTACATTGTGATTGCCAATTGGACATTTTCTGTGAACTGGATAGAAATAAATTTTAATTAACGTCTTGAAATCGTATTTAGTAGAGTGATTGCAATCTTAGAATGGCACACCTTTTAAAGGTTGGCAGGGAATTTGATCCCTTGATTTTTTAAGGCCTGTAGAAGGGTCACATGTGTATTTAATTCCACAGCGATCGATATAGTGAATGCCATACGGACATTGGTCTAATGTTTGCAAGAAATCCAATTAAACTCTTACAATGTTTTTGCAATTGTAGTACAAATAGGACACGGCTGTAATTTTAGATGACTTATGTGATAGAATATCAATAGAGCCCGAACAACTTTTATTTAATAGAACCTACCGGTAATAGTCGTTGCTGGATGAGGCGGTATGTGTAGCACAGACTGAACTCTGTGCAGTTTCTTGAAACGTCGTACACCTCCATACGTATCCCGAATCATAAATGCTACCAATGCAATCAGAACTAAAACTATACAAGATTTCATTACTGATATAGTCTGACTAGAGAAAGGTTGTAATACTATGCAAACAAAATGTGCCTTGTAAATATTTATTGCTTTTCCAGCATATTATTCTCCTTCGTGCCACTATCAAACTATCAACTGATAAGTCTAATGTCGACTTTTGTAATGTCAGCATATAAATCCAAGTACAGAGACTTTTGTGAGATAAAATGTAGTTGCTTCTACCAAATTGAATTTCCAATGGCACACATTATATTTTGTATTAGCAGGTATTATATGTGTTCTTCCAAGCGTATTTTCGTTTTATTGAGTATCTATAGGTAGTCAGTATGTCTGACGATAAATTGGTTGGCAACTACACTATATTCATGAAAATGAAAGTTAAATGTTATTGCAAAATAAAGAATGTGGAAAGAGTTGACTGTATTATAGGTATCTGCAATTTATGTATAGGGCACTATAAAAAATAAAAGCCGAGAACAATAGAGCCACAAAATATTTCGTCACATCACGGAACATTGTTCAGTGTTTATCCATGTGTAATAAACAATCAGGTTTGCGTAAGGCGAATAAAGCCACGCCACATGCAGAAGCCATAAACTTGCATGCAGTTTAACATTTCACGTATGTATGTTTGCTATATAGGTAGCGCGTTGTTTTGTGTTTACAAAACCATTTGATACTAACTGGTCCATTAAAAGTCAACAAAGGTCTAACCCCACAGTTAACTCGGTTAATCACTCTTAACTCCATTGTATTTATTTACAGTGCAATTATTGACTCGCTGTGGCAGAAATAGACACACAACCTACGTGCAAACATGAGATACATGAAATAACACACATGTAGCTGTGGAATACTTGTTAAGCCATGCTGATTCCGTTTATTGAGTGAATATAATTCTTATGTAGTTAGACAGTTGCTTTGTTTATCTGTTTAGTTTAGAAACAAGTCCTTCAGAAAACAATGTCTGTCAGCAGAAAGCACGAGGAAATACTCAATTAACAGAGAGCGTAAAGAAATTTTGTGAAATAAGACATCTGATGACTCATGTTTCTATTGACTATGTTTCAGGTCTGTTACCCGAGTATTCATCGTCTTCAGTGTCAACAAGTCACCGAGAGATTCGACGACAGCCAAGAAGCTACAGAGCGGAGAAACATCCGTCACCCGCTCCGATTAGTAGCAACATCGTAGCTCCAATGACAGCACCACGTCCTCCTGACAAACAAGAAGCTCTATTTGCCACGGAGAACTCAACCGTTGTGACGGCACAAATTGGCAGCACGGCCAATCTTCCATGCATTGTCAAGAACGGAGGAAACGGAGTGGTAAGTCTACTCCAGTCACTCATCTTATTCTCACTACAACTCTCAACACAATATTATTTCTTTATCTAATGCATCTGTTTTACTTTACCAACTCCCGAGTACCATCTTTGCAGATTATTATCTTACGTAGTAGCATTGAATAATTTGGACTGGAAACCTGAGGGCTCTGAATGAATGACAGAGATATCTGTCTAGCAATTTTTCAGCTGACAGATTTAACACTCCAATCAGTGCATTCATTTTTTAGAACTATTTCATTGAGTTTGATTGCGTATTCTTACTCATCTCATAATTCCAAATTCCAACCGTTCTTATATTCAAGTTGTGCTATTAATTCTATACACTAAATGCTAAACAGGGCAAGGAAGTCTATAGTAGTAATGTAGTATGTCCACATAAGGCTATTTATGGAATACAATACCTATGCAATGGGACCTAACTCTACTTGCTCAACTAATCCCAGGATCTCAATGTATAATTAATGGGTAGGTAACGGGAAATGTCAAATGAAAGATTTATGGAAACAAAGGAATACCCTAAGGGGGAATGACTTATGAATAATAATTATGAACACAATTGGCGGAGCTTTCTGAAACTGGCAATATTCTTCTATTTCTTGGAAGAAGACGCGCCAATAATTGCCGTTTCTAGCGAGCAAATAGTAATATGTATGCTCTGAAAGAATGTAGAAAGAAATATCGTAAATAGAAAAAGATGAAAGATGGTATACCTGTAATATATTTCGGAAATAGAGTAGAAATATCAAAAGTTTGTGTTCATGGAAGTTATACAGGATTGGAATTTGGAATGTGATAGAATAGAATGTTATGTTATGAAGCGATATGGAACAAAGTGAAGTGGACAATGGACTATCGTATGAACTTTCTTGTGCGTGTCAGGAAGAACCAGCGAATAGTGTGTTGTAGTAGCAGTAATACCTATCTAGTCTAATAACTATAACACTTTCCAGGTATTGCTATCTTATTTCTTTGCTTCGAACTTCAATGGTACCTAGTCAATAACGCAAGACAATCTTACCTGTAGTTACATAACTACAATCTGTAGCTGTAGCTACCATAGGGCGATTTTATTTCTTTTTGCTTCAACAGGAAACAGTTTCACTTTTTCAACCATGTGAAGATATTGCTAAGCTCATAGATTGAACCGTAGCAGAAAAACTATACCTGCGTATTTGCTTGGAGCTAACAAAAGTAACTTATCTACCATGGTACAGTAGTTACGTGTGCGAATAATAATATACCCGCTTGCAAGTATTTATATTGTATAGTATAGCACTTATAGACTGCGAACGAACTTGGTAATCTCTCGCTAGTCGTACGTAGTGGTAGAGACAGAAATAAAAGAGATCGAAGAGAAAAATGAAAAAGTAACAGAGAAAAATAGGAGAGAAGGTTGTGAATTGTAAAGAAATATAGTTATAGGAAATCAGTACATCAGTAAGGGTGTTATTAGGAGGAAGGCTTTGTTTAGGTGGGATAGCAATGGTGGAAATGGATGTTATTTTAGTTTTTCGTAAAGAAGAGAATAGTATGTGGATGTGAGTTGGTATCGTAAGTGAAAGAAAAATGCAAGACAAGGAACCTGCGAACGAAGGAACTATTCCCATGAATCATGTCCTTTCACGCCATTGCCATTAGACTTGGATAATAAATTCTAATGTTTATGAATTTCCAAACCAAACCGCTGTGTGCTATTACTACTGCCACTAATGTGCTACTATGCTCACAATTACCACTACCAACACTCTTCGGTGTCGCTTTCACGTGCATTCCTGGCTTTTCCCAATGCTATGTACGTTGTCTACACGTAAATATGGATTTAAGCAAGTCCCATCGTAGTTTTTCTAAATATAGAAATGTTCTAGCAACTCTCAAGGTGATCTTAGCACCATAATCCGATAACGATAACAAAGACAGATGGACTAGCGATTTATAGGTATAATAGTAAGAACAAATTATCTAATCGTGTATTGCATGGAACAAAAATAGCACTAAGGTTAGGTACACAAAAATAACTGCAGAAGTAAGCGTCAGGTATGCATTTCTGTCCTGTGTCAATGTCTAGATACCTACTGTTAATGAAAATGCTAAACAGTTCAGGTTCAATCCAAATGGATTGCAGTTACTTATAATTTATCCTATAGGAAGCATAGAGTTATGACGGATATTTTCAAATTATATGAAATTACTGGGAATATTGGTTTCTGAATTATCTCATGTAGTGCTCCGTGGCAATATTATTTGGATAGTGGGCATAACTAAGAAAGGTATAGGCTGAATGACACTAGTTGTAACTTTGAGGTAGAATTATCGGAAGGAAATTGGAAAAGTAGTAAATATATTTAGGAAATGCTGTCTTACATTAGGTAGACATATCTGCACATTAGGTAGCATAGTATATTAGCTTGTAGTGTGTGGTTGTATTCCAAACTCAGATGTAGTGTTCCGCACACCGCAGGAGCAGCCAGAAACATACCATAAAATAGTTCGGTAGGAGCATGCATAAGAGTACTAGGAGCCAGAACAGATTTTCGGTTTATTTTATAGTCCCGCCTCACTATTTTCACTCAAGTATGTAATAAAGTCCACCATAATAGACTCTAAGGATGCCAAAACTGCGAGAGGAAAAAATAAATGACGATTTTCTAACTGAGTGCTTTGCTTATGGCAGAAACGAAAGAAAGTAAAGAAATGAACATCGCATATAGCGCCACAAATAACCACAGGACAGATACATACACAAGACAAGTTATTCTAGCAGTTTCCTTCCATTATAATGCTATATCCCTGCTTCACACAACCTAAAGATACCATTGCAACAAAATACAACGTATACCGTAAATTCTATTTATAGACCTGAGTTGTGAAATGGAACCCTGGGATCGGATTGCATGTATTCTAATGCATGATACCTTGGTGTAGAAATACAGACACATTGAGTGTCTATCTGTAATAATAGTAATTAGCTTTAATTGTGATTAGATTTTTGTATTCGCGTGTGTGCACTTTTTCCCTTTTTATTTGATTATACCTTGATTCTATTTAAGAAAAAATGGTCTTTCGCTTAGGTAAGAAGTATTAAAAGGATTTTTACGGCAAATAGGTAGTAATATTGAATACCTTTGTAGAGATAAAACTCTTTGGTGTGAGTGTGGCGTGGCTTATATGTTGTTTTCTTGCCTACCATTTTTCACTCTTCTCCAGCTGTACTTTGTTTTTACTCTGAAACACACTCAAAACATAGCAAGTCAGTTCAGACGGTGTGATCTACAAATCCCAGTCCATTTCTTACACCAACAACGTGTTTTACTTCAAGTAAAGTAAATTATCTGCACATGCAGAGATAGGTAGCCAGCTACTTACCTAAAATGAATACCTGACTTGAAACCTTGAATTATGAGACTGCTTAATTTTTTGTGATGTTATCTGTAGTTCTTTCTGTGCTTGTGCTATCTATCTGTTTGTCACCAAGTCTAATCGATTATTTGATCTTCGAAGGAAAAGCAACACACTATCAGTACTGAAATTTATTTCTGTCTTCTAACGGTTTCTTGATTGCAGTGCGACTATACCCGACTCCTTAATACCAGTAATCCGACGTCAAAAAGAGAATACAACGCAAAAAACTTTGAGGCTTCCCTTTCCATTGCCTTACGGCTTACTTTGCTTGAGATTAACTTTCCTTCAGTCAAAGCAAACTTTGAGCACGTACTCCCTTTCTTTCCGCCCTAACAAAATTGCTTTCTTTTTTAATTACGTTTGAATAATTGCATACCTTGAATTAAACCTTCGAGTCATTCGCCAGACTTTACAAGTGTCCGTTTGAATTTCAGACCGATATAATTGTAGCTACAAGTATTGCATGCAAATAGTATTTATATTTGCTATTTTACCAATAAACTCTCACAAAGCCCCGTGAATTAAATAAGTAGAACATTTGCTAAACCAACAAACCATCGTAAAGAAGAAAATTGTTTTGTTTCATGACATCACATAGATACAAGTGTGTACCTAATAAACAGCTGCATTTGAAGTTATACTTAGAACGACAAACATGATTAGTGAATGGGATTACTATGTTCATGTGCATGCTTTTATTTGTAGAAATAACTACATGTACTACTTATGTAGTTTTACTTTCGAGTAAATATATGGATTAATGTGACATTCAAATATACTCAAGTTTAAAATTTGAAAACAGAGGATGTGTTAAATGTCAATAACTAGAATGAAGAATGGAACTAGGACTGTAATTTTAACACTTATTCTGTTTATATAATATTTGGTACAATCGTCTTTATCCAATTTCGGTCACTAATAGACGACCTTCTTCAAAGTAAGTAGTTTAATTCGATTGTGTAAACTAAATTACATACAAGCTAGGTTGAGTAACTCGATTCTTGCTTGATAATGTTTCGTAAGAAACGATGTACAAGGTACTGCTTCATTACATTCATTTGGATTGACTCACTCAATTACTGTACAATCTATCTACTGTAGACTGCACTGCTATTTTAGCTGCAATTTCATTTTACATTTATTGTTAAACGTATACAGTGTTATTACCTGTATACTTTAGAGTACCGAAGTGGAGTCTATTGTACTACTCTACCAAGTACTCAGCGTAAGTTGCAGTGTATTGTAGTACTTGCCTTTAGTTTTGGAGAAGTCTCATTTCTGACAATTCATTTTACACTTAACCTCATTCTCTGTCTGCTATTTAGCCATATTTTCAAATGGCACGTAGTGCACCTTGTGCATATAAATGGGAAACTGATGCAAAATACACAAGTATTTATGTATTTTTGGTGAAGTGAATGCCTTGGCTGGGATACATGATGTAAAACGAACCGACTACATACACCAGCTAAATCCCACATCACACTTACGAAACTACGTGTAGATTGCTTGCATGACTCCTCTACCTGCATCATCTCCTTATTGTACACAAATACTTATATAACATAACTGCAGATAGATTCAAATAAATGGCCTTATTGGGCGAAGTATTTTTATCATGTTTTATATGAGATGGGATGTAGGATATTATCGGAGCGAGTCTGTATAACTCTTGGAAACATAACTTTCATAAACTTTATGGAAGGATTGAATTATTACCAATTTTATTGGGGCAATTGGTCAAACTTTTGCTTAAAGAGTTTACCCAAGGTTTAGAAAGCATGTTCTGGAAGGAAACTATTCGTTATCGCCTACCTACTCAGACAAAGCAAAGTTCGAAAATGTGTCATCATAGAACAGAGCAGAATACTGATACGTCCCAATAATGTAAGTAACATGGAAATTAGTGTAGCAATAAATATTATGTAGGCATTGGGCCATTGAACTAGCAATTCTCACGAATAAAACCATTTGTGATATTATTGGTACATATTTGGCTATTAAATGTGGAAATCAGTGTCATCATAGAACAGAGCAGAATACTGATACGTCCCAGTAATGTAAGTAACATGGAAATTAGTGTAGCAATAAATATTATGTAGGCATTGGGCCATTGAACTAGCAATTCTCACGAATAAAGCCATTTGTGATATTATTGGTACATATTTGGCTATCAGATGTGGAAATCTATTTTATTTGACAAACAAATGTATGAAATATTAATGGCATAGCATAAACAGACAATGGCCGGACAATGAAATGTTATTTAATAAAAAATGTAATATGTAAGATTAGAGCTAAGAGAGTTTCAGTGTTTTATATTTCATATATTTTNAATATGTAAGATTAGAGCTAAGAGAGTTTCAGTGTTTTATATTTCATATATTTTATGCTACAAAGTTGCATGTCAACATACTGGAAGAGTGGATATGTAGAGAAAGCTAACGATAAGCAGTCCCGGAAAGTAAAAGTAGATTTACACAAATTGTGAATTTAATGCATAGTAATTTCAGAAGCAGAAGGAGGGCTGTCAATTCCAAGAAAACTCTGTAAGTGACGCTGGGGAAATGAGATGAGCATATAGTGGAAGTAATACATCATGTAAATTAACGCACATATAAATATATACGTCTATATGCTTATGTATTGATGTGTACATATACATACTCCATATGTACAGGGATTGTCAGGAATCCTACTACTTTCAGGCTTGTGAATAAAATTTCGAAATGGTGCATCAGCATACGATTATAGTATAAAATTCAATTGGAGTTTTTCAAAAAAATTCTTTTGGTAAATAAGTCTGGAAATGCTCTTAATTTTCGAATTTTTGGGAAAGGATTTTCCACTGTATCTGCAATAACGATCTACTTATAAATATCTCTTGTATAGGCAAAAGTAGATGTAATGCTCTTAGATAATATTTAGATTTTCGCATGTTTTGTAAATAGGGCTGGATAACACAATGCCCAAAGTTTTTATGCAATGCCCTGTACACAAATAAATGTAGAGCAGAGCAGCCATATGGAGATGTAACATGCTGTTGTGAAAAACTTTTGCCAAACATCCACACTTGTAGAAAGTGTAGTCTTGTAAATTATGTACGTACATGAACATGCATATTACGTATGCTGTCTTCATTCTGGATGTAATAAAAAAAATTCTTATTGTTTGCAACAGTTCTTATTTTTGTAGCTTAACAATGTATTTACTAGACTGGGTACCTAGGCGTGTAAGTATGTATTTGTAATTTTGTAAATTGCATTATTATGCCTGTCAGGGCTGTCCTTGTGTACGTCTTCTGTTTGGGTCCTTCTGTCAAGAGACACTAGAGTAGTAGGCGCTCCAAGTTTTTTCGCGACAACTCCAACGCAACGCGTCAGTCGTGCTCTACTATACTATCTGTATATTTTGACTTGCCTGTCGCTGTCAAGTGGGTTTCTTCTCTATGCTAGTATCAAAAGTATTATGCTTATTCTCTTTATGAAGGAAAGACAGAGAGGTAACTCAGGGACGACGCATGTAATAATAAACTAGAACTACAGTTGTACACACTCTGCTCTCCCGTTTCAGTCAACAGTCCAATAATAATAAGTATGTTGGTTGGGACTAAGGAAACGTTTCCCTAGATAGGTTTGCAATCTTTACACTTCATCTTCATATTGCTCTACATTAAAATTACATTTGTTTCACATTTTTCTGCCACTCACGTCAGCTTTCCTCGCAGTGCTCCTAGAATACTTAATGAATAGGTACTGCATATTTATATTTTATGGAAATGCTATCATAATGTAAGCATAAGAACTTTTACATGGTTGTTGTGCTTCCACTTCAGTTTTGGCCATCAATCGCCCTGAGTATATGCCTAAATTTTATCAGGGTTACAATAAGATTTGTCTATGCCTATCTAAATAATGTACCTACATCTCTATTATTTGTTTATGCCCAAATACGTCAGAGAAAGTAAGGCATTTTTTAAACTCCCTTATATACATCGCAGTTTGCTATGTTTTAATGTTCGTGCGAAACCTAGATAGCATCTAAGTATACCAAGTGCCTAGTGGGAGTGTATTTGTTGCATGATGGCATTTTTCAAGCATAATAATATTTTATGTCAGATATTTAATGTAAAACAGACTATGTGAAGCTTAGTGGAAACGCGCAATGACTTTAAATTACACTTGGGATATTGAGATGGGATTACTGAGTAGGTTATCTTTCTCACTGTTATTAAGGCGCAGTAGATTTGCAGAGATGTGTTTTAATTATAATGTTCAAATCATAACCCTCAAAAACGGTCGTAACCAAGCACTTAACATTTACTATAATATCTATGTTAGTCGTTAGTTGATACTATTTTTGTTTGGACAATGTGAAAGTAATATCTTCTGGAGGGAAAAAGTATCTTGCATGATGTGCAATATACCTAATGTGCATTATATTATTACATTTTTAGTGAAATCGTCAATATTCATTTTTAGCACTCTGTGGAATGAAAGTCGTGGTCTGTTCCCTGCAATGCATTGAAGCGTTTTCGGTATCGCTTAGTCCATAATTTACTGGTAGGATGAAGGGAAGTAGTATAGGTCTAGTTCTAACGATCTAACACATCGTCTGTAAGTGCTACTAGGTATTCCATTACAATTTGGTTTCTCCACAACATGAGCTAACCACGGCGTCTACAGACTCCACCACACAAGTGGTTATGTCAAGCTGCTATTTGACTCTACTTATTTATTCAGAGTACAGTACGCTTCACTTTCTCTCCACTCAGTCCAGCATCAGTTCACTTGCTCTGCTTTTCGTTCGTGTTTGGCATTTGGCACTCACAATCAGCCCCAGTAAATTATGTGGCTGTCTGTAATACAAGTAGAGTTGTAGTTTAATAGGTTAGATGATGTGCTACTAACCAGTTTTCTCCGTAAAGAGAGAATATCTGCATACTAATGTAAGTGGACTGGGGAGTTGGATGTGATACCTATGCACAAATACCACTAATAATATTTCATTTCGATTTCCAGCGGCAAAACGAACCCAACCTCACAAATATATGTTATTTTGAATTAGTTATGATATGCTAAGGTACTAGATAGGTAGGTTATACTCCTACACACAACCATTTGATCTATCTAGGCTATTCCCAGCAGCACAACGTCGACACTTTCCTTCCAGTCTCAATATTTCCCAGCTCGTTCTCATTTTGCCGCAGAAGACAAAATTCTGATTTGCAGTCTCGTCCAAATTTAGATTCCGTTGGCCTAGAATGGATTGAATTTCTCCCTGCCAGAGATTGTAAGATGAGATGACGGGATTGAAGAATGAGAGAGAGATTGAAGTGAATGGATGAGATGAGACTCTATTCCATTTTATTCTAGCATAGCTCTCTCTGTATCATTTTCGATACATCACTCCCATCCACTTTACACTACCTACTATGCTAAGGTGTACAACAACAGCTATACAGATACCGCATCAGTGTACCTTTTCCTCTTGCTAACTCTATATAAACAGTAAAATTTCATTCAGCCTCTCCTTTCATTTTTATTATCACTTTCTATCTGAATTTAAACATTTGGTAGAAAGGGGTATAATTGGAAGTTTAAATTAAAAACATTTTGTGCGTACCTATCTTATTAATTATGGCAGCTTCGAGTCTGTTTTGAAACAACTTTGCTTTCCTTGCATTTCCACGTGACTACCCCTTTTCATGAGTTTTAGTGAATTGAGATGCATTATTTCATGTAGAAAACGATCCGTTTACTTAATTTAAGTAAAAACATTTCAACCATTGTGTTTTTATGCAGATAAATAAATGCACAGCAATGTTTATATTGAGAATGTAAATGGATGAATATTTTATTCCAGAACTATATTAAGTCGCAGCAACTGCATTATTATTGCTAGGAAAATATTTTTAGTCTCCAGTTCAGTAGAGCAGCTAGAAAATGTAGGGCAGGATATCTTCTAAGTAAAGTACTTTAAGTCAAGCAAACTCCAAAGGGTGCGGTTAGGATTTGGAAAGTTTTTTGTTTAGGTTTTTCATTGACAGTATTTGGGTTGGGTGGGTTCGTTTTGCTATAGATTTATGTAATATCAGCATTTGCCCATGTAAGTAAGTTTTTGGTTCGTCGTTCTTGTGTTTTGGTTTGAGTTGGCTTGGTTCAATTCGTCCGAAGGTTAACCCACCGTTAGTACAACTGCCAAATATAAAAGGAACATCGAGCAATCCTTTTTACGTTCAGACAATGAACACATGGACTCTTTCTCCTCCTACTCCGCCTGTGTCCCTGTCTTATATTTATATTATTACTCTTGTTTGGCTCCATATAGAGTTCTCCTTGCCGGTGGTTTGGAATGAAAGGACCTTGTTCGATCAAAGTGTGTATTTAGATATAGCGGAGTGGTGTCTTCTTTTTCTTTGGCCAAATAAGATGAGTTGAGGAGGCTTTCAGTGTGATACGTGAGTCTTCTGGTTTGCTTTCAGGGAGAATAGCTCTTTCTTCCTATTATCGCGCCTCGTAATCTCCTGCCTGTCGGCCCAATATTGATGATGATCCTGAGTAGAGCCAAATAAGACTGCGAGGTGTGACGAGGTCGACCTGTGTCCTAGGTTCAAAAACTAGATATCGATCGATCCGCCAAACTATTTCAACTCTTGATACCGCTTGATAGACACTACACTTTCTTCTCCCTAAAATGTTCAACCCTTTAAGTACATTCGTAAATGTCGGGGAAAGTAAAAAAAATCTTTGCACCGCAAAATACATTACAAATTATATATACCTCTAACGCTATCTGTATCTACGTAACACTAGCCTTTGGATAGCAATGATTCATGATTATAATTTTATGATTCACATCAATGTAGCTGTTTTGTCGCGCATGTTTAAATACTGAGTGTTTAAACATGTTCATTTTTAAAATATTCACTTTCTTCAATAGACAGAGCACACAGAGACACTTTAATCATTGAAAAATATGTACAACAATTTTAATATTATGGCATAATATCATAATCATGACGGTTGTTAACGAATTTCAGTAGCTCGTGTGTGGATAATTAGAAGTTGAAGTTCTTGAAGGCATGATGAGCAATACAGATAGTTTAAGTAACACTGTACTACCAAGCTAATAACCATGACCCACGTGTAAGCCTCATGCTGTAAGCCTAAGCAAAGGTATTAAAGAACATTCCTGATAAGCCGCAATGCTAATTAGATACATCTAAACAGTAGTATTAAATAATCTGCAAATTAATGCTGCAAGTAATGAATGCACATCTACGAGTACTCGAAGTTAAAATGGTAGTCATAGATTGGTAGGAAGATTGGAGTACTTAGCTGTTGGCGACGGTGGTATGCGTTTAGTAGAGGGAGTCGACTGTGATTAATTGTATCGATTTTGCAAACACCTTGATAATAAATGATACTTATTGTTAGCTGGAAGGAAATGAGATGAAAGTGTGGATTTAAACTGGGAAGTTTGTGTAGTGTGCATGATGTTTCAAAGACGGGCGTTATTAGCTAGCTCTTGAATGGATGCTAATATAATACTTGGAATGCATAATGTAATGGTAATGCAAGGCACGACAAGAGTTTGATGAGAATTGAAAAGGATTAGCGAAGATACGGGGATGATTACAGTGCTTATCTATGATGATGAGATGTAGTAAAGGAACTAACGTAAGTGAAAGCTAAATCCTCATAAGGGAAACTGGAGCAAAGGGAAGGAACGAAATTCAAGTGAATGCAAATAGTGAAAGCAGTCAGGCTTTCACCAAACCGACAGAGAGACGTAAAGAGACAACATTTCTTCATTTCGTCCTTTCACATTCTCATAGGAGACTAGAGCCATTCATTCATTCCCATCATGCCATTACATTACATTCTATTATGTCGACTGCATACTGTTTTGCATAGGATTAACCCTATTCATGCCATAGGTAGACAGACAGATCAGATACGTATCTGTAACGCATTAGGTGAGATACATACACAGTTGCTAACTTCCTCTGGCCGGTCCTGATCTTTCCAATGCTTTCTCTCGTACCTTCCCATCCTACACCTTGCCTACTTATTTCATTCCAACTCCATTTCGTTCGATTCAATTTTATTTCCATGTCCTTTAAGTTCTATTCACTTGTAAATCCTTCGCTAAGCTTTATGTCAAACATTTCTGATCTGATGCTTCTTCTTTCTCTCTAATATCTTTCAGACATTTAGGATTACCGCCCACATTCCCATTACATTTACGAACATTCGAATGTAAATAATATTATTGTATATCTGTGAATGGATTTTATTTATATTTCGTTGCACTTCATGAAAAAAATAACGTTCTCGCCTGTACATTTGCTAAATACATACTTATATGGACCCTTTATCATCAATTGAAGTCGCTAGACATTCAAGCTCCACTACTCACTTTCACCAAGTATTCCAACTCCCTTGGTTGAACAAAGCAAGAAATGCAGTACAGAGCTACATTCAGTTTGAGGTTCATAGAAATAGAAAATCTACATTAGTTTCAACCCAGTTTTCTCTAGGTTTGACTTCATTTCCTTTACTTAGCCCTCATCATTCACCAAAGCACACGGAAACCACTCTTTAGAAATGATATTTTACATTAGTTTCCTAAAGGCTATCGATCGCGGTCGACAGTTCTACTATTCTCTGTCGTTGTCATACTGCATTCAAGCTAAACCTCTTCCTTTTCCAATTTCAATAGTTTCTTTATTACACTAGGTCATTGCTGCTAATTATTCATGCACGTTGTAATTAAAAGCTGGTAGGATAGAGAGAGAGAACAGTCAGCGGAACACGTATTAGCCATTAGGCACTGCTACATTATATGTGCAGTAATTAAACAAACGCAAATTAAATTCCCTGCCGTAAGTATATAAGCTACTCGTGGGTATGGATATCTAAATCTAATAGGACGCATTCCACTTATATGCAGTAGTACTAGTATCTGTATCTCTGAATTCGATTTCATGCCAACATATGCTAATAGTTAACTACATAATATTTAGGTTGAGTGAACCAACCTATATTACTTGTTCTCAGGTAGTTTAGCTTCGCGACGGCCTGTCATCATGTTCTTTAATGCACACATTGAATTACTACTCTGTCCCTATTCTGCATTTTATAGAGAAATATCTACGTACTATTTAAATACAGAGAAAGTAGTATATTAGCATATCACAGTGTTGTACTTTGGTCTGGTGCGAGCAAGCAGTGTTTAGCTGGGAAAAGTAGTGACCTGCATATTAAGGCAGGTGTTTGAGTACACATTGCGTGAGAAGTCGACTGGTTGTCGGAAGAGAACTGGATTATAAACGTAGTAGTACTAGTGCGGATTAAGTACTTCGTACTGACATTAGATACCTATAGGTAAGTACTTATTTACTATAGAGCATGTTGACGTTGTCTTCAATTATCCCACTATTTATTTGTGTCAGGAGTTTTTCGTTTAATTATAGGTAACAACATAACAGTATTAGTGCTTTCCTGGTCCTCACGTCTCATGTTCCTCAAGAATTGCAGTGCATCGTCTGTCATTCGCTGGCACATGTGTTGAGTGAGTATATTGACCAATTGCATTATAGCCTACCTATAAAAAAACTCTACGCAGCAGTAGTAAGTGGTAACTGAAAGCACGGGCATTCAGTTCAATCAGTCAGAACTCGTTCATTGTTCAATTCGTGTTGTCAACTTTAATTTTGTGTAGTTAGTATGTGCTATCTATTTGTAGTACCTACACTAATACCCCGAGGCTGCTCGTACAATTCGAAAAGAGCACATCACGAAGTACTTTTACTACGACGGCAGCAGGACTAGTCCCACGGCATATTTGATTCTAGACTTTAATTGCCCATGTTAGATAGAAACGAGAGACTAACATTAAACTACCTCATTCCCTCTCTAATTTCGACTTGCAATTTTTCTTTTAGTATTCCCCTTTACTGCCAAATACTTGAACACTGACGAAGTGAACAAGACTTTCATCATGTACAGTTAATGGCTTGTTAGTTTCCTGTCTTTATTTTCTCTCCTGTCTAATCCGGAGTTAGTAGTACATAATATGGTAGGTATAATTTCTATTTGTAAAGTAAGTAGCTCATTATTAGTCCGTACCTAGATCAGATTCCTTATCTCTATTTCCCCATTAGAGTGAATGACTAAGTTTTACCGAAAAGAAGAATGACATAATTATAAAAAACCATGAATTAAATACCGTAATAGTATTAAGAGGAGCTATGTTCACATTTACACGCATTTTAGATGTGCTTAAGTAGAAAAGACTGTACACATTGGAGAAAAGTACCTAAATGCCTAGTAATTGTGTCTGAAAGTGGACCAAGCTTGCTATTATCATTTGTTTGTAATAGTTAGGTACGTAGCCAGACGATTTTTGAACAACTTCCAGGAGAAATTGAGAAATGGAGCGCATACATTCTCATACTTGGTATATAGAAATGAGAAAAGGGGAATGATTTGATTTATAAGCTGAGTATACTACAGCGTAGTGATACTTAAGACTCCAAGATGAATTTTAGTATTTATCTGTTGAGTTTAATGGCTGCAAAGATAAACTACGTAGTTAAGCATAGGATGTTTCGAAATAATTTTTTCTTGGGAATGTTAGCTCAGCATTGTATAACCATTCGTAGGTATCGTAATGGGAAGTGGTATTATGATAGGTATATGTATCCTGTTCAGCCGTAAGAAAAATGAAAAGATAAACCTTGAAGAATTTTGATGGAGCAACTCAATCACAATCATCCTAGTAAACAGAGACAACTCAATCAAAATTGTGTGGAAAGTCTCCGGGATACAAATACAAAGTTCCTTGAAGGGTAATGTTATAAAGATGTTTTCTCTAAACTTAACTTTAGGTCCACAGAAAGAGATGCCAGACTGAAAAGTGTAAGTTTTTGTATGTACAGCACACTACGTTTACCTAAGTAACGCTAAATTCGAGAAACGACTACTAGGTATGTATTCTGCGTCGGGGAAAGTAGAGAAATGTCCTATTTCTTCTTTCTCCGACTCTGACACAACATCACATATCTATTTTCATGAGGTTCGAGCAAACCTCTTCTGACAGTTGTGACGACAATCTTTAACGACTTTTCTAGCTCAAGTTTCAAGACTTAAAGTTATTTTATCATATTATGAACAAGACTTGAAAGAAAATCAAAAGTTGAATTGGATTTGTACAAAACAACCTATGGTTGCAGGGACATAGAGTAGAAGGGAGACAGATAGTCCCCACTGCACTTTCTTAGATACATGATAATGTGTTTTTACATGCATACTTAGAAACATATAGTACTATATCTACAATACAGATAGTACTATATCTGCACACGGAAACGAGCGGAACTCCTCTGCCTCTCTGTTCTGTTGATGACAAAATATAATGGAGCCACTATAATGCATTCCGGTTGTCGCACTAAGGCAAAAAATCATAAATCATAACTTTCACCGCCGTCACTACTCAACTGAAGTTTAACTGGAATTGCTACAGTTTCTCTACTCTTTAACTTTGCTTTTTTCCGTCGCCTTGCATAGCCCCTTGCTTATCATTAGCTTATGTCGTGGACATGACTTTGTTCAAACACTTTTACTAGCTACTCAACTTTTATTTACATATGTATGAGTTCTGAGTTAGTAAGGCACTAGGTAATGCAAAGGCATATCCACATAATAGGTAATTTATTATTTTACTGCAAAACGCAAGGACACAAACTCTTTGCCTTCTGACTTACAAAAGTAGATATGTGGAGCAACATGCGTGTGGATGTGAAACTACGTTCTAGCAATAGTGTTTCAGACACGTGCTTCTGTGTATGTAGAATATTAATAAACGTGGCACAGAAATTGGCATGATTTGTGGGTCTGGGAAGTAGTAATGCAATTAGAATACACAATGCTTTCTATACTTTAGTTAGCATGTCAAGTTCCGAGGATAGTTATTTTCTAATAAATAAGAAACGCTGACAACAAATGAACTGGAGAACACAATGAAAATTCGCAGACTTTCCTTTATTTGTTTTAGAATGCCCAGATATGCTGGGATAGGTATGTACGCATTCACAAATAATTTCTCCAAAGAGCTATACTTGGCTGCTGAGCACATGCAACTCTGTGCAAGACTCGTTCATTCAAACTATGCTTATAGTATTAGTATGTGCACAAGTAAACTGTAAGAATTAAAAGTGCCTATGCAAAATAAAAGGTTCCAAGAGTATCTCATGAATTTTCGCAATGCTTACGAATTAAATGTGGGTCTTTGTTGTTCCGTTCCTCCGGACGACTCCACCTACCTCAGAGAATGTACCAACTTCTTTCTTTGTACTATATTGGAATGTGATCTATATAAGGGCTCTTCAGTGAGAAAATGTTTCTTCATTAACTATCTTCTTTTAAAGAGTGAAAGTCTTGATGAAAGTATTATAGGGGCAGCGTAAATATACCTAAGGATTCTTAGAGTAAGGATTGTTCAATGGAAAGGGTTCGTTATATATTTAGTGTGTGTGTAGAACGATGATTCACTTTGGCATAGTACATATAACAAATGAAACCACATTGTGTTCCCAACTTTCCAACTTTAATTATCACTTCCTGTCACCCAAACTTTGGAGGATATAGTGTCAAATCGTTGGCCCTATGCAATGGTGATAGTATTAAAGTACGTTTTGTTTGTGAAGCTTGCTCTGGATGGCTTCTTGAATTCAGTTCAGTTGGGTTCACTCACCATCACTCTAGTCCGGTTGTCCTGTAGTTAGTTACTTGCCTAACTCTGAATTTAACTTTGTTCAAAAAACTTTGAGAGTGCCCCTTGAGGGTTTAAGGAGGAAATGGAGAAATCCTAGTCGAAATCTTGTAGGTACTCGCTTTCTTTGCTTTCACTATTACCACTACATTCCGAAGTATTTATATAGTGATGCATAGTACACGGACTAAACTCACTCAGTCCTTCTCTAATTCATACTCTTTCCCTGTAGCCTTTCTTTTCCTTGTCTCTGGAGCGAGGTTCTCACTTGGCTTTCACTTTCCGTTTCCCTTCACAAGCTCAAATCAAATGTAAACTACACTGGAAGTACCTACACTGGGAAACCAAGGCAAACGAAACTTTGTCAGTTCAGCTAAGCGCCAAACCCAACCAAAGTCGTGTATTTGCTGTGCCCTGTTCCTATTTTCTGAGTGACTCTCGTATACAATATAACCACCTAAGTACACACAAATTACTACAATAGTTAAGAATAAACAAAGTAGAACCTTGACGATGGATTGGATGAGTACATAACGTCACAGCCAAGTTAAGAATAAATACATTCAGTTGACTTGAAACCAGAGGAAATCAAAGCAAACCAAGACAAGATAAGGCCAAGAAAGGAACTGTGGCAGACAAGACATGCTCTAAATCTGCTTAATTCTAAACAAACAATGCGAGATAAGCTACATCTGCACTAAATCTTCAAAAACTCTTATAAATTCAACGAATTAAACTTTTGTCTTCAACTCTTAATAAAATAAATGTAATACAGCTTCAGGTCTTGTCAAATCATGACTTGACACTGTAGACACCTCGTCTCACTCAGCATCCCAGAACTTCCAAGAACATTTTTTTCCTTTTCATAATAAATGTACGATTATATAACTTTTCCATTACACATATTACTTTTGTATCTTCTTCCAACTTATAATTCGGATTAGGACTTGCTAATGTTTCTCCCTAGTTGTGCAATAGTAAATAGTGCATCTGTTTTATTGCAGCCACAAGGGTTTGGAAAAACATTGGAAAGGGTAAATGGCAGCAATGGCAGGACACGGCAGCAGCCAGTCTGGCAATGTTGAATTCTTTATGAAACGAAGAAGCATGTCATGTAACTCTTCCATCAAACAAAATATATCATATTTTAAATTGGAATGTAAAGCCTGCTATAGAAAGTCCGAAAGCAAAATTGAATTTTCTCTTATCTGATCGATTATAGTTGGACTTGTTTTTGCTAAATATGAATGTATAAGTAGACGGGAAAAGTCCTGTTTACACTCATAATATATCAACATGCTGCTCCAGTGCAAAATATTGCATCAATATTTCATGCATGGAAGATGCAAATGGTAGAGTTGAAGTCAAATGCACCATTTGTCACACTACACAAGCATACATACATAAACATTAATTTGTTTTGTAAATGTTTTAATAATTCTGAGATTGCATATAATATTCTGTATTATTCTGTGTATCTGGTTTGTATTTACATACTGATATGTAATGTTGTTTTGATGGTTATTTGAATTCTTCATTTTCGCAGATATTTAGAAAGTTTGGAGGCATAGGGGGTTGAAAGCATATGATTGTAGTTCTTAGTAGGATGATATCAGATCATGGAATGAATAAACCAGTGTAAAATCGAAGCCGAGCGTGTGCCTTCCATATAAAAAGGAGTAGCATATTTTAGTAGTGATATATTCGCACAATCTACTTTTCTTACTTGCGCTTTTATTCTGCTGATGTTCAAAGTAAGTATCTCAAAATACAGGATAACAGGGTTTAAAGAGAGAGATACGTTAGTTGCTCCTGTCTGCGTGCTTTATACCGGTGACATACTACCTTTGGTATCTCGCACGTTCTAGTATTCTGAGTTCTGTACAACAGTCACGGCAGGAATGGAACACAGAGCTCTTTTTGTTTAAATATTCATGAGCATTGAGACTACATATCGATCTTAAGTAAAATCCTAGAGGCATTGCATTGCATCCCAGCCTAGTTAACATGAAATAGCTAGCATACTTATTCTAATGTAAGCTATACTGCAGAAATATGCAGGGTGCTTACTGGCAATACAATAGAATTCAGCGAAATATGTACATACTTAGCCAGTACATACTTACTTACACAGAGGGAAAGATTTCGTATGACACTGCCTACCTACTCTACATAGACTGACTTCCGAGCTGAAAGAAATAAACGTCATCAGAATACAATATGGACTTACTTAGGACGGTGCCGTTCATTGTGTGTGCTTCTTACGAAGTGTGCACAACGCCAGTTCATACTGCTTATGCATATTTTAACTGCATGTTCTGCTGTTCAGTTAGAGGATGTTCTATTTACCGACTTCCTAAATGCACTCTAGGAGTAATATACTCCTATCTCAAAACAAATGTCTTCTCTCTGTGTAAATTTGCATGTTCACAGTCCATAAGCCCAAATGTCATCGCTCAAATTACTCAATTCACCTACCTGGCTGGGCATGCAGCAATTATTAATGCTTTAAAGCTAGTTGTTACATTTTACCTAGGTCAGTACGCCTCCGCTGTATAAATACGACGGAGTAGCTAACTGTTATGTATTTAAACTGCGTTATGTAAATTGTACGAAATGTGATTCTACCTTTTAACAGAGAATTGTCACGGAAAGTTTATATGCTCATTTTGCTAGGGGAATTCTGGCATGGTGTCTGTTCATCTCTTCGGTGCAGGCTGCAGAACTAGAACCAGCTTTATTTATATCTTTACTTTCTTCTGTACTATTGTGTGTGTGGTACGTGCTATAAACTTTATGGTGCATATTTATTGCAACGAGACATAATATTCAAATGTAAATTGCAGCTGTATTTACTGTTTCAAATAGTTACCTTTGCATTCACTATGCATTTAATGATTCTTTCTCATATGCTGAAATACCAGGAAATAGAAATAAGTAGGTAGACATAATGCATTACGACATTAGCTCTGCTAATTTCAGTAATTTTTATATGCTGCTGAAACGATTGTTAATTTGATGTAATTGTTGCCCAAAATAATGACAAATGTGCGGTTTGGGTGGGATCGCTTGCGAGTCCAATATGAAATTAAGGTGCTACAAGAGTCTATTAAAATAAATTAGGGATTCTTATTCTTTGTAGACTATTGTAAATAATCGCAATGTGGTGACCAATCTCAATTACGTGGGTTTTAAATACACAGGTGAAATTGAAGTGAATTTCTCGGTGTAAACTACGTTTTATTACTGTATTATTAATTAGTATTTTTAGTACTAAAACTCATGTCTCAAAGTGAAGTTTCTATATTCAGGATTGCTTATTTTTCAGGGTCAATGTGCACACCGAAATTGTGTAGCGAGCATTTTGATGTTTTAAGTATTCAAGTAACTAATTGCAGAATATACATAACTCACGTTATTCTACAATTACTGCTAATATGCTAATAAATGCTGATATTCTATTCTCATATTAATATTACTACGTTTACTTTGTGGTTTTCAGGGATCGTGGATCCGACGGAGAGACTACCATCTCCTTACTGCCGGTATGGGAACATATAGTAACGATGAAAGATTCTTCGTATCGCACACTCGACCCAATCAAGTAATAATTTTATCTAATTCCTAACAAATAATTTGTAATAGGACAAAATTGTCTTTGGCATTTCCTAGTAAACATGAGCACTTGCGCAGGACTGCACGCACGGCGTGAATTAACAAACTATCTAACTTTACAAATTATTATTAGTTTGGTTTGTACATTTGTTATGCAAAACTACGCCCACTACAAATGTCTATATGCATATGACACGTTTTCCCAATAAAGTGAGAAGTTTTAATTATTAATAGTAATTCGTATGTACGTATGTGCCTATGACATACGCATAAAGAAATGAGAAGGTTAATGTACCAAAGTTGCCGATTTTCGAAATCATGTGGTTTAAACTAGACACTTTGAAAGTTTTATTTGCCTTTTACGACAGAACCTATGTCAATCAGATACTTAATAAGTATGTAGCTGGTTTCTTCCTTTCTTGCCTCTACTATAAGGCAAATACACTATTAATAGAGATATGAGACCTCAATGTTTCCCAAAGTGTATTATTCATTTCAGAATTGAATACAAATAGCATTTAATGTCACTATTGTAGGGGCAGAAGGATACTATATAATTGCGGATAGATACATGCAAATTATGTGTTACGTTTCGAGTGTATTGATTGTTCTGTCTGTATTTGACAGTTTGTTTACTCGCGTGTTATGATTTCCTAATTTCGTTTGTAAAATTTTTGGTACAGTTAATATAAGTGTATTCCTTGGGTCTTGAGCATAACAATTAGTACACAGAATCAGAAATTGTTGAAGGCAAATTAAATGGCAATACTTAAAACGTTTATAATTTATATTAGGTAGGGAGAATGGTTAGACATATAATTAATTTCTCTGTTAATTAATTTTGGCAGTATATTGACATGTATTGGCTATTATCTGGTACATAGCGTTATCAGAAATTTCTTGGATCAGAGCATGCAATACAATGCATGATAGGAATAACTCATGAGTGACCTCAATAACTTGTAAAACTCGAGAAAGTTTCAATATTTCTTGTAGCATTGCAAAAGAAATTGTTTTTATTATTTAGATATGACTATCTCATGGTCAGTTACTTCAAATAGACATACAACCATACGGACAGCATAAGTGTGTTTGAAGTTGTAGCAGTTGCGGTTGCGACTGCCTATGAGATACATAAAATATATTACCTACCGTAACACCGTAAGTAGTTGGGTGTTTGTGTGATAAAATATATTTGGATGAAATTGAAGCAATTGATTTACAATGGCATCATATATTAACTTCACGTAGCACAAATCTACAATTTATAGGATTCCGTGCTTATGAATTATTACTGAACATGAATTTTTAAGGCCATTTTTTTGCAAATACCAATTTTGTCGGAAGAATAAACCGTGGCAATCAATACAGTGAACTAGCGAAGTAATCAACTGTAAAAATATTATTACAACCGCTTTGGGGAAAGAGAAAGAAAACAAGCGAAAAACAAAATAAATATAATAATTTCTCCTTAAGGTACTCCGTCACGAGTTCGCCAAAGTTCAACTTCTACGAGATGCCGTACTAGTCGCCATGAGAAAAGGGAAGCTTGCACATACTTTACAACATCCGCTATTACCATGTTAGCTGGATATGCAATTTTTGAAATTTATTTCCAGTCTAACTCCAGTTCTATTATAGCTACAGTATCCGACAAGGATTCAAAAAAAAAATAATTTTACAACTTGGTTAGTAGTCTAGCGGTTTATCGATATCTGCTCCGTGTCAGCCGTTAGCTGACGACCGTTGCAGATGTCTTAGTCACAAATTTTTTTTTTGGTTTTTTTCTACATAGTTCAGATAGAGATTTGGATCCAGCGGGAATTTGTGTTGATTGGATGGTACACACCTTAACAACACTAATTCATTGCAGTGATAAAAGGCGAGGTCAAAAGTCAGTATGAACCCGTTTTCGAACTGAAAGTTCTTTAGAACCCCAATAGCACTATATCACATAAAAATTTGAATGAATCATCCCAATCCTTCTACTAGCAAATTCACTCACACTCTTAATTATGATTTTCTATTTATTATATCATAATGCAAAACATTTTTATGACTATAATATTACTGTATTTCAAAACATGTTACGAATTACAGATCATAGCTTAATTACGTTTGCTTGTTCTTCAACAATATTAAGCATCAATGCCAATTATCGTCAAATTACGTTCGATTTTGAAAAGTATGTGGTCGCCATTGTGTACACTTATCCAGCAAACATAAATAATCCTATATTACTAATTACTAATGTTTTGGTCCAAGGTGTATTTCTAAGAAGGATTGAATGTGATCAATGTGAAACTACTTAGGACGAAAATGAAAACAGTAATCTTGTATTCTTATGTATAACAAACCTTTTTCTGTCTTTTAGAATTGGGAATTGCACATCAGAAACGTTAAGTTACAAGATGAAGGGATTTACGAATGCCAAATATCATCTCATCCCCCTTCCAGCATTTTCATCAAGTTAAGAGTTGTCGGTAAGTACTCGTGCTGTGCTGCTCCTGTTTTCATTAATTACCTAAATGGCCTTTTTAATAACAAATTCTCTATTTATATAACTCTTCTTGAATGTAAACAACAGGAACTTATTCTTTTGTTAGGAAAACATCAGAATATCTCTATTACCTAGCGGGCGGGTGTCAATGAAATGAGAAATGAACCGTGCCATAAATATTCCATGTAATATTATCTACCTATAAACTGATTGCTGAACTAATTTTGATAAGCCTTGTGAAACGGCCATAATGTTTATGAATTATCCATTGTCGAATAGATCACATACTTAGATAGAAAAACTCGAAAATTGCATAAATTCAATAAAACATTCATGTTTTTAAATATCTGATGTATTTTTCCAAATATGTTATAATGTTTTTAATATCAGTCAACCAACAATTTTAATAAGAACATATAAGAACAATTTCAAATTCGGTTTGGTTTTACTCGAGTTATGCGGTCAGATGCAGAGTAGGAAAACCCAGGTAAACGAACGTACTTACACCAACCTTAATAGTGCAAGTTGTCAGTGTACAATTAACTGTGGGTAATTGCGTTTTCTACTACTTTCAGTCTTATTTCCACCAGAACACAATATACCATACTTCATGGTACTTCATAGCTTATAAGCCTCTGTACTGTCTGTACTCTGTAATAACTGAACTATTTAAATTGGCTTAGTTTTTTTTAGTAATGTTGCGTTTGAAACAAGTTTGACAATTATCCATTTATGGGTTCAACTTGCATTTGATAAAGTTTAGAAAGCCTTTTTGTGACAAACCTTGCAAATATTTAACTGCAGTGCCTAATTGTTAAAGTGGAGCACTAACAAATTAAGCTGTGAAACGAAAGATTGCAGATGCATTTTAAATGCTCCCTGCATATGCTCTCTAAAGTCAACTTGGGAATGGCGAAAAACTTTTAAGTGGATATAGTAATAATAATAAAATGACTAAAAGCTTGCTTATGTGCATTTAACAGGGAGGAAAGTTTTATTTCATCTTTTCTTCTGCTAATATTTCGCAAAACTTGACAAAATATTAAATATAGCAAACGTTTTATGTACAGAAACTATGTAGACCTTGGATAGGCAAAACTAGATGACAAAAATATAAAGTTAAGCGTATATATTATGTACAAATACATTGGTAGATACTAGATTGTTGGTTATTGTTGCATTAGGTTGTTGGTTTTAATACTGTTCCAGATTTTTCTATGCTTAGGTTGCGATGAATAGTATTGGCCTATAATTTCTGGTTTACTTTGTTTACACTTAGTGAAGGAGAAACAAATTGGAAATAATGTTAAAAGTAAACAAAAGTTTAGGCTTGGTTCGGTTTCGGGTAGAGCCAAGTTCTCAGCTATGCAGGAAAGTGAAAAGAAAATTAAAGAAAATCGGATGGAGAACATGGGAAGTTGCATTAGCCAAGTTAGGGCTATGCAGTATCCGTCTGCAATAATGTGTTCTAATACTTTGGTGCTATTACCAATTCTAATGTTGAAGACTAATGCTCCAGAAAATTTGAATTTCTCCAAGGAAATAACACAGACATTCCTATTGTTCTTGTGTTCTTTCTCTTCTCCTTCATTTCTTCAGGAATAGTAGAGCAGAATGTTGTAGAGGAAAGCTCATCCTAGGAGAGAATAAGTAGTAAGCCAAGAAAGGGAGAGTTGGAAAACAGACAGACAACAACAGCGCTGTAGACAAAACAACTGACATGAAAGGAGAGTGAAATGATGATACTTTCTACGAGTTTAGTGACAGAGTATTAGTATGAAGGTCAGATCGGATTAGTTTATTTGCAGAATGCTTGCTTCATGTACAAATAGAAAGTATATAATTATAAGAAGACAGTAACTGCCTCGAAATAAAGGCTTACTCTGAAAATCTTATTTAGGAATTAGAGAGAAAATTCTCTAAGTAAGCATACATAATGAAATCTGTGCAAATCTGTGTCACAAAACCTATTGATTATTATTCTGACGTGTACTGTTACACTTAATTGAAAAAGCGTATAATAAATACTGTCGATTTTATTTGAGTGACCTACTTAGCTATAGGTACATCTTTGTTATCTTCAGTCAGATATGTATACTTCTCTTTCGAAATGTGTGCACTGATATACTCAATATCAACATGGTGCGTACAGATATGTAGTTCAAGTTTACTTTAGTCATACGGGATTTCGTATTTACTTTGCTGTGAGGGTTCCTTCTACTTACGATTGTCTTGTGTGCTAAAGCTTAATATAGGATTATTCATATGGACAGTGATCCCATAGGGCCCTGTCTTGAGTAGATGGCTGATAATCTTTCCTCGTTTATTTAACTAACGAAATGTGGGGAACAGATAGTTTTCCTAAAAGCCTTAATTGAGTCTACCCGTTACTGTTTTGCTATACAAAATCTTTTGGCTCTCACAAAGTTTTTGTACAATGCTGCCACTACTTTGTTTTGATAGAGAGCATAGTAGGAATCATTGAGAGAGTATCGAATCCTCTTCTCTTGCACGCGTAACCCCATTAAAGGGTTGAACAGTGATCAAACACAAACGCACTTCGTACAGTGTGCACATGATAAATTCACAGCACAGACAAGTTTGCCTAACGAAACAAGTTGTAAATAGTAAACAAGGTATTTATTATTAATATTATTATAGCATCTAGCAGATAATATCAGTGCTAAAAATAAGGTTACCGCTGTATTGAGTAGTCTCTAATGTATAGGGTGAAAGCGATGTAAATAATAAAGCTGATTTACAAGACATCCTTCTTCCTCTTCCTCAAGCAATACATATTTGCACAATAAAATACAGTAGAAGTGAATATGGTAAGTTTGAAAGCAAAGTGTGTTTGTAGATATATGTATTGTGTAGGTTGTACATAACTGTGCTTATATGTATGTGGACAAAAGGAGGAAGTGCTATATGAACTGTGTGCATTTGAGCTATTACGTGTGCATTGTAAGTAGATGTTTCTTCCTTTCGTAACATCTGTTTATATTTGCGTTCTTAAAAGGATTCTATAGAATTCCAGCATGTCGAAGACGGTTTATTGTATTTTAATGTATGTACATAAAGAGGGATTGGGAGAGATTGAATGGAAAGAGGATATCTATGTCAATGTCTACCTGAAATACATGTATAAGTCAGTGAGTTGCAACGAGTGATATGGACTCAATGGACCTACAGTGCACAAGTTTATTGCTAAATCGGTATTCTGTTCTTTGCTGTCGTGATGGGATGGGAACTAAATTAAAGTACATACGTATCTCAACGAGTCTTCAGCAAAGGATTTCAGTCTACTGGTAAGGAGACCTTTAAGTGCGCTATTGCGTTGTGTTGCCACACGAATAAATTATTCAATGCATAACAGGCCATTAGTAGATCGTAAATGGTGCTTAACATCATCCTCTCACTTGCATATTGATTCCCTGACTCGCTTTCTGTAAGTGATAGTGCTCGAGAAATTCACCAAAGCAAAGCGCCTGGTTCAACTGCATCAGTTAGAGAGTGAGTCAACTAAGTCACTCACACAGAAAGATAGATGTTCGCGGCGGATAGCTAGAAAAGAGTCGATAGAGACGAGACCCAAAACTTTTCTTAGCCATACTCTTCACAGACTCATCAAAATCAGCAGACTTACTTATGTGTCTACATGTAGACCTTCGTTTAGCCTACTCCACTCCGCACCATAACTACGTGGGTGAAAGTAAGCACATACAAAGAAGCTGGGCTTTCACTATCAGGAATTCTTCTTTGATCGTCAGCGACATGTGTGTGACACTTTAACGTGTATGCATATACACATTACACGCTCTGTGATATGTCCCTACGGATCTCTCTTGGTTAATTATATGTTCGTTAAATACGACATTCTATTTAAGCAGACGTCCATAATAAATAGACATGCTATATAGGTACTACGGCTATCTAACTATAGTACCTATTCTGTGCACAAGCATCCATCCAATCTTTCAATCCATGTTTCATTTTCTGATTTTATGTTTCATGCCTCACTGGCTGAGTAGATTTGTCAAGTCACTAAGAAAGTTTTCTAACTTTTTCACTTCTTCAAAAGAAATACTTGAAATGTAAATCAATGAATGAATTTTTACAGATGCTTTTTCCTAAGCTAAGATAGAATTCATGATTTAATAAATGATTGTTAGCAATTGTTAGTTATGATG
>JABASH010000463.1:0-40102 GCA_019776445.1 Tomocerus maximus
GTACAATTTAAAATTTTCACCAGCACTTCAATCAGTTTTAATATTGATTACCTTGGAGCTAAAAATGACAACTCAGACTTCTGTTGTAGAATCTGCGTCTAGGTTGAGTAAGGTGGGCTAATAAGTCTCTTCTAACAACTAAATCCATTTTCTATGTCTTGTCTAAACTTCCAAAGTTTAACTTTGTGTTCCAAACCCCCAAAAGTCGAAGATTCGTGTCATTATATTCGAAGAAACTTAACATGGTAAGCTTTAGCTTGACACAATCCTATCTGAATTTACAAACCGAAAATTTTTCATCGTTTTAATTTAATGTACTGTACATAAGTAGTAAATTTTATACTATCGTACCTGGATGCTAGATGAAAACAAAAATCGGGTGGCAAATGCTATTGTTGTCCAAAACGAGTAGTAAAAATCATTAACAATTCTTGGAGAAAGTTGTGGTGAAAGTTTTGTGTAGTAATCTTGTGTAAAAGGAGAAAGTAGTTGATCACAAAGAAAGTAGATCGAAAGTGTCAATCCCACCTCTGGAGCCAAATCAAATCTCGGTGAGTTGAGTGGATTCGTTCGGTACCTCTTCGGGTTTAATTTTTGCGCCACCGAAAGTGCTACAATACATGCAAATGTACAACTCCCCATCATTTCAATGCGCAACGCAAACTGTGTGCTGGAAGAATTGAGTATAGAGCAGGCTTGCGTAGCAAGTTTAAATTGCTGATAATTGGTGAAATTTGTGAAAACTGTAAATTTTTTTTACTTTAACTGAGCTGTCAGCTGTTGCGTAAGTCATCGATTTTTTCATTAATTGTATTTTAATTATAATATACTATTATCCAAGAAAATGAGAAGTAAATGCAAATAGTACACGCATCTCCGCGTTTTGTTCAGGCAAGATAGGAAAAAGTAATTTCGAATTTCTGGGTAATCTGACATCTGATTTTGCGTAATAGTGAGTAAAAATTGCCTTTCATTTTCATTCATCATTTCCTTGTTACCTTTTTTCGTTGTTACTGTCTTATATCATATACAAAACTTAAGAAAGAAGCAAAAGTTATTCAGAAATTCTTAGAAATAATTAATTGACCAATGTATATAAAGGCCAAATCCAGCCTTTTGACTTGAATAGAGCCTGCATTGACTTGACATTGATTCTGAGTACTATTCCTTTTGTATCTCGGGAAGGGTGCTGCTTCATTGACTTTGCTCTCATAGAACTGCTGACCGTCTTGCCTCCAACTAAACTTGTTGAAATCTAAAATTGCCAAATACTATTGAACTTTAAGGTATAAATATTTTTGATTTTGATATTATACACTATATACACTAGGCAGAAAGCATAATTTTGTCCTGGTATAATGGGTTTTATATACTTAAAGTAATTTTAGATTTAAAATTCAGCTATGGTCTGGCTTCGGGCTTTGCATTATATTATATGCATTGTGCATTAATCTGATAATTAGAAATGCAAGTATATAAAGCCAAGAGAATCAAAAATTGCAATATCAATTTGATCTTGCCAAGACCAAAAGAAAATCTTTACTGACATAATCTGCATGTAGGTATCAATCTTTTTTTACTATCATACCTGACCTTTACCCGGCCTAGGACCTAATGAAACGTTTTATGAATGTGCCGAAATTATGGTTTGCCTTGTGCCTATAGTACCTTATTAGACGTTTACTTACTTTTATAAATAGTCTATAGTTTGTTGTGCACATTTGCATATCATCCAGTCAGAGAGGAAGATGAAATGATTTGTCATCATCAGCTGTAGCCGTAGAACTGCAGTATAAAGCAATAAGTTTAAAATGCCTATGTAAGTAGTAGTTAACTATTTAACTTACTAAACTTAAAGTTAGTCTTAGTACTACAAACTCCGTACTCCATTCCATATTACTGCTCCATAAAGTATTGTGTTCAATAGATCATAATTGGGGAAATGTTTATAACAATTTACTTTCATTTGGGGCGCTTACACATGTTAGGACGTATACAAAGCCTGTTAGACACTTTTTTTTTATTCCTTATTCTCTTGGTTTTAGAATTATAGACTGACCTATTAATTTATACAGATAGCCAGCCTACTAGTGCTATTATGTATTTCTAGTACCATTTATGTGATTACTAAAGTCATTCATTTCATTACATTCATTAGTCATAACAATGTAATAAATAGCTATTACTGATAGCTCATTTTGTACAAAAATAGCAAAACATTTATTTATATGCCAATGTACAAATGTACCTGCACCTTATATCTTAGTCCGCCACTATCCAAGTACTCATGATCTGTGCATGTACATATTTCTATAAATCAGAAATAATCAGTCACAGAAGTCAGTAGTACATTACGGTCTAAATGTCCATTGTGATTTCGTTCACTTATTTATCTGTCATGATGACAGGTTCATGCCAAGAATGACTGGATAAGAAAGCACGGATTACATATTACATTTAGCCTAATTTATTAATATTATTTAATACATAAGTCACTAGCAAAAGCTGCTAAAGTATATTTAGAATAGAAGGAAAGAAAGGCTTTTGTAAATAGAAAGAGTAATCATAAATCTAATAAATCATAACATAAAACTATATAACATTAACATTCATCATTCATTACTATTATCATTTATTATCCTCAAAGATCTGGTTTATGCTCCCACAGGCTGAGTTACCTATACTATAGTTAAGTTGTACTTAGCCACATACATATAATATTATGAGGATATGCGTGCAATGCGTTATACTTATAGTGCACTTTACCCTGTATAATATTATGTGTACGTGCCGTAAAGTACCTGGTTGTTTATAGTGATGATCTCATTGTATGATATTGCTCTTTTTACATGTTTCAGATCTTTCATTTCTAGAGCTTCTTATGTTATGCTTATGTTTACATGCATGCTTTTTTAAACATTGTCCAAATGTTTTGTGATTAGGGTTATAAAGCTTTATTAAATAATTTATAATTACGATGAAGCATTGAAGCACATTATACCATACCTATTACTACCTACCTAAGAATTATAATATCGAGTAGCAGTAGCAGGCTAGTATATAAGTACACAGTACACATTTATCTGCTTTAGAACATATAACGTAGTTCTCAGTAGTTGACACCGGTTAAGCGGTTGGGTGTCGTAATCTTGTTTGTAAGAGATTCAGGTATAAGCGATCAGTACTTGACCATTATTAATTTCTTATCTTTGTTGGATTTGCACAGTATAAAGAAAGTGGATAAAATTACATGTAGGTAGTGACACTTATGCAATGACATGGCCTTAGATTTCGTTAAAAGAAAATAGGATTGACTATCCGTAGGAAATGATTCCAGTGTCCAAGTTTAGGCGTCTTGATATCGCTTGTCACGTTATTAGACACCCGCTGTCAGTCTTTGAAGTCACGGCTGTCAACTCGTTTTGTTAGAAAACAGCATTCATGGCACCTACTTGCTTGCTCCTCGGGCCTAAGCTAGGCAGAATATCTGCATCTTAGCATAAGGCATAAAGATAAGGAACACTAGTATGAGTATCAGTATCAATAGTGGTGGTACCTAAAGAAAATATGTAGATCAGTAATTTTTCTTATACTATACGCTTACACATACATACAGAGCTCTTGTACCCTGTCTCCTGTCCGTTTGTTGAAAATGACGACCATTCCATGTAAAATACCATATGATTTGAGTTAAATAATTTTCTAAAACAATTGTGGACATTTAGAATATCTACTTCTGTTACTTAAGTTGTATAAACTACGCAGTGAACTGAGCTTATTTCGATTTCCAGTATTTTACATCATAAATTCAGAAAACTAGCAAAGATCTGCTTTTCTTGTTTTGGAATACATGAAAATAAATAATTTAGTTGTTAAAATTGTTGAAATCTAATTATGGATTATTATTACGGAATAACTTTATACAGATATAATGCGATGGGAGCATTGTTAGATAAACCGAAGACCGAAAAGCACAACGAGACAGGCGAACACAATGGATTGCGATATGGGTTATCTAGTATGCAGGGTTGGCGAATCGAAATGGAGGATGCACATTGTGCAGTCGTTGGCCTCCGTGAACCCTTGAAGGACTGGTCATTTTTTGCGGTCTTTGATGGCCATGCAGGAGAGCGGGTCTCTTCACACTGTGCTGACAACTTGTTGGAAACCATTATAAGCACTGAACAGTTTACTCAGTGTGCTCTAGAAGAAGATGTTTCTATCGACGAAATAAAAAAAGGCATTCGTGATGGTAAGTACATTTACAATATGTACTGACGCTTGTCAGTCAATGCAATTCCACTATCCCTAAAGTTGCCGTATCTTAGCAAATTGAATTAGCTACCTACCAGTATCTACTAATATCTATATACTCCTATTCTTCAATTTTCGTTTTCAGGATTTTTGCTGTTGGATGACAAAATGCGCACTATCCCTGAAATGGCTAGCGGGGAAGACAAGAGTGGTTCGACAGCAGTGTGTGTGCTGATCTCTCCTTCTCACATGTACATTGCCAATTGCGGAGACTCTCGGGGTGTCGTCTGTCGGGACGGAAGGGTCTCCTTTTCTACTCAGGATCACAAACCTGTCAATCCGGCAGAAAAAGAGCGCATTGTAAATGCAGGAGGAAGTGTTATGATACAAAGGTAAGTAATTAGTAAAAATAGGTATCACAACGGTACGTTTTCTGGTAACATTTACAATTGATGCGTAAGTGCGTACTGCGTAGGTACTATCAACTATATAGTTGTTAGAACATCGTTTGTAGTTTGTGCAACTTTTTAAAGACGTTATTAATACTTTGTAGAGTAAACGGGTCTTTGGCTGTATCCCGAGCCTTGGGTGACTATGAGTATAAAAATGTCGAAGGGAAAGGGCAGTGTGAGCAATTGGTGTCTCCTGAACCAGAAGTTTCAGTGGAATCTAGAAACGAAAAAGAAGACGAGTTTCTTATATTAGCATGTGATGGTGTATGGGATGTCATGACTAATGAAGATTTGGTCGAATTTGTACGATCAAGGCTTCGAGTTACTGGCGATCTAGCATCCATTTGTAATCAAGTAATTGATACTTGTCTGTATAAAGTGAGTGAGCTTTCTTGATGTTTAATCGAAATAATAATTTAACTATAAAAGTGTTTCATATGTGATATTTGCATACTTATCGATCGTAGTCTAATATACGGAAAATTGTAAAAGCACTTATAATATTCTATATTAATAATTGACATGGGTTGGAATTTCAGGGAAGTCGAGACAACATGAGCATTGTTTTAGTTGCGTTCCCAGCTTGCCCTCCACCACAAGAGGATGCCATGCAGAAAGAAGCTGGTTTGGAGGAATTATTGAGAAATCGAGTTACAGAATTAGTGAATGAGTCCGGAGGAGCAATAGAACTTCCTCATATATTGCAGACTTTAAATGACGAAAATATCTCAGATTTACCACCTGGTGGAGGTCTCCCTGCCAAGTAAGTACCATTTGCCTATGTATTTTCTCTCAATAAATACGTAACCAGCAACTTTTGCACATGTAAAATAAACTTTTTATTTGTTACATTAGGCGAACTTTTATTGAGAGCGTGTACAAATCCCTTTGTCCAAACAACGCTGACACAGTGAGTTCCAAATTGTAATTTGAATGCATCTTCGTATTGTTTTCATTTGTGGCACGTATTAGAAAAAAGCATGTTTTCTTTTTCAGAATGAAACATAATACTGCAAAGAATAAATAGAAAATTGGGCATCTTGCCTTGAGAAAATCGAGTGAAAGAGAAAGAATTGGTGGACTAAACTTCTCCTATTACATATAAATATATACATAAAGCATCAAGAATTTTACTGTAGTAGTCCCTTTACAAACTATTTGATTTTACTCGAAAACAAATTGATGAAATACAACTAAAGGAAACCTGTATTACCCTTATCGTGCAGAAATTTGCAGACTCCCTCTACCCCACCAGTATGCATGGCTAAAAACTTCTGTAAATAGATACTTTAGGGACGCGGAGAAGGAAATAAAAGTTTAATTGTTGGTTCGAATCGAATTATGATTATTATATTATTATTATTAATTGTGTTTATCTATCAGATTATCAAAAGCATGTGTAATGTAGTTGTATAAAGTAAGTTGTAATTGTAATATTGATATTTTTGGTCGTAAAGTTATGATGTTATCGAATTTAATACAAATACCATTCGCATCACTCAAGCAATCAAAACTTGACTGATGTAATAACGACTTAGAAACGGCTTTAATATTTGTATTCTATAATATAATATTTGTCCACAAGACAAAATGCAGAGTTCATGCACTTTGTTGCATAATCTTAAGAAAATAGTCCGTTACATCGTTCACATGCCAAATTGAAGATTTTGAGAAACTTCTAATTCCCAATTTCTTTGGTAAATATATATAATCAGAATCATGATCCTTTAACTTAAATAGATAGATGTTGGCATTTAAGACCAAATTGTCTTCACATTTAGATAAATGAAAAGTGTAGGAAAGTTCTTCAAGAAAGCTAACGAAACGAAGTAATCGACATGAAGTCAGACAAGAATGAAGCACACAGCACATATTTAACTACGTAATTACCTGTCCTTACGTTACTTACGATAACTTATATTATAGTGACATACTTCTTTCTTTCTAAGCACGATGGGTAGGTGCCTAAATTAAAATGTAAATAATCTGAATAATTAGCATGCATTTAGAATTATGTCTATTACTGTAAACGAAAAGTCGGTTGGTTCTTTAATAGTGTGATGATGTTCATTTATCTTTTGTGTTCTAACAATCACACAAAATCTACACATTTTAAAGGTAAATAGGTTACTAAATGTAATCGATATACTCCTGTCAGTAGTGTATCCAAAGCAAAGTGAACGAAAATTATAGTCGACGAAATTATTGTACACTACCGTATACTATTACAGATTGCAAACATTGTTCTATAAATCTTATAAATTCGTAGAATCTCTAAATGTTTTACCCTGACCACTTAAATGATTGTAGCAATTTTATGTCACTCTTGTCACACTTATCTTATAAAGAAAACTACATACTTAATGTTTGTGCTAACCTACCTAATTAATATACCTATACGTATGTACTTTAGAATTGAAATTTTGAAACTACCTACCTACCTACCTATAATATTTACCTGTGTATGTACATAATATTGAATGTAGTACCTAACATGAAGCAAGTTAACTAAAAGAAGGAAAGTATAAAGAATAAAGTAAGCTTATTTGTTGAAGGGGAATTGTAATGACAATTCTTTTTTGTTCTACGGATGCTTTTTTTGTCGAAGTAGCGCACATTTAGCGGTTGCAATTGCAAAACACAAATTAATATTTTCAAGAGAATTTAGTAATGTCTATACTTAAATCTGAAGGTGTGATGGAAGGAAATGTAAGTATTAATACATGATAATATCAATTCGTGGAACAGTTAAAGTTGTCCTTCCTCTTCCCCATCATTGGGAAACATAACATATTACACACTGTAAAGTAAACTAAACCAAACTGAATTTCTGATAGAGTATTTCCAGAAAAATCACAAGTAGTAGAGTGTACCCTACAGATATTATACTCAATTTATTAAAATTAAATGTAGTTTCATGGTAGGGACATATTAACTATAGCTAAAGCGAGAAAATTAATTTGTTGTAGGTAAGACATGCACACTATATAGCTACTACGAAGTACGAATTGTAAACGATAACGAAAATAACGATAACTAGGTATTTATTAACTTGTAAGTTATAACTCGGTACTAATTACGGTCATGGAAATAGATGACAAAAGCTTTTCATTTCATTCACTACGTACGTAAAAACATCCTTTGAAGTGTACCTCTATAAATAGTAGGAAGGTCTATGAGAATAAAATTCTGAGTCCGCAAAAAGTACAGTTAAAGAATTCAGAAGAAACTAAAGCATCACTACTTTTCGATATCAGGCATAATCTGATATTTGAAATATGACCTAAATGTAAAGCTGTCAAACTAAAAAATGTTTATCCAAGTCTGTTTAGGTATAAAACTTAAGAATAATAATTAGTAAGTACTTATTGTACTGTTAATAGTATACAAAATATATGCACATGACGGAAATTGTGGAAATGTAAAAAATGTGCAACATTCTACTCTGCATGCTTTCAATGGTAGTAGTGATAAGGTTAAGACATGTTTTGTGTTGATTAATGTGAATGTGAGTCGTTTAATTGTCAATGTTGTAGTACTTATTACTACAAGGCTATTATAAATATATACACAATACGTAATATAAAGTAATAATTTAGTTTTAGGTGTAATAAATGCAAGGTTGTAATTAATGGGAAATCGAGAGTGAAACAAACTCCGGAGCACTACATTTTAAGTGCACATTGTAATTGTGTGTATGAGTCATCATACTGTAAATAATAATAATTTAGTGATGATCACGGGAAAAGTTTCGAGTGCTACTACAAAGCAAACAGACAAACATTTGTGAACTATTAACTATAGCTAGGAAATTGTACTTGTAGTGATTATATTTTATTGTAAGTTATTGTACTAACGTAGCGCTGGCTGTTTGGTGATCATTTAAGTATTAGGTAGTTACTCATTCTTTCTGTCATTTAAGGACGAATTCTTCTTAATCTCTTAAATCCAACTTTAATCTAAAAAAAGTTACTGTGCTACACTATTTAGGTTTCATTTCTTGTATCGTTTTAAATTGTAAGTAAACCGTATACAATCTTCTCACACAGGATGAAGAAAGTCTGAAGCATTGAATTGAAATCATGCAGAACTGATATTTAATTAAATGCTTTTACCTTTGATTTTGGAATTTGAATTTATAAATACAGATACAATATAAAGATACAAATACATTACAGGTACTACTACACTACAATACATACACACAAACAAGTTCTACAGATAAACATACCTTATACGTATTACTACGTACAATATGTTAGTAGCTAACACAACATGCCTACATTAATTACCTACTCACTTACATGAATAAATATATTATGCTTTTCTAAATAGCTGTGTCAGTTTACTATTTATATTATATGACCAGAGTTATCAAATATCAAATACTACATACATTATACGTGCGTTCGTCGCGAAAAAAACGTTGTCTTTCTCGATGTAGTATTTTTTTCCTTCTCCGTTTCTATAATAATTCAGTGCATCCCTATGTGCATAATATAATTGTTTGATCGTTCATTTGTAATAGTTTTGCTGTTTTATCATTCGGGAACATAAAGCACATACATGCATACAGATACTGATAGAAAACAAATTCATTTTAAACCATTCTTTAATTCTTGCCATGTTATGCCTCTAAATAGTACTAAAGTAAGTCTTATGAATGTACTAAGAAGGATATTGAAAAATAAGCTATTCCGTTTTTGTTGTTTGTTTTTTTAAAATACTTCAAATAAGAGTGCACTACTGGGAGTGAACTATAGATAATTTTCATCACTAATTGTACATTTGTTTAGCACAAAAATAATGTTTAGCACTGCTAAAAATGAAAACCAAAAAACCTACCTGTCTATGCTGTCTAACCTTAAGCAAGTTAAGACTCTCTGTGTAATTTGTCGTACCTGTAGTCAGTCTGTGGTTAGATATTTACAAAACCAGTAACCAAAAAGTCGGAATCGTTACTAAACATACCTACCTAATACATACATATTAAACCTAATAATATACAAAGAAATATGCATGGGGAATGAACACATACCTACAACTAAATGCATACAACGTAAATAACTACAGTTTTAAATGATTAGCTTTTTGTGTATAGGAATAAGAATATTAGGCTAAACATCCATTTTACCTTATACTTACATTATTATGGTAATTATAAGATGGGATTAGCAATAATAGGTATTCCGTACTTATTGTGTACCTACATAGACATACATAAATGCTAAGGATAAGGTATGTACAAAACGAAATAACTATTTACTACTGTTGAAGTAGTTAATTCACGAAATGCAGAAGTGTAAGTGTATGCTTTAATGATAATGTTAATTGTAATTTACCTAATTTGTTATTTGCTGTCGTTGTTTTTCTTATTATTCACAACAGCACTAATAATATATACAATGCCTCTAAGAACAATAGTACTAAAATGATGTCTTGAACTTTTGCCATTGCATTATCTGCATTTGTAGGTGTGTATAATAATTACTAGTTGTAATGTGTATTTTCTTTAAACACTGCCTACAAAGTTTAGATACTTTTTAAGTTGAATTGAAAACTATATTGTATCTTATTGTTGCTACTGTTCTACATAGTAAAGTAAGCTAAGTAAAATAATCCAATTTAAACCTATATCTGTGTAACTAAAATTACAGAAGCAGATAAACTACGTGAACTTTAGCAGAACACTTTAACTACCTATACTATAAATACCTAGCTAATGGGTAACAGAGTCAAACTGCTGTATTATGAAGCTTTGATATGAATACATAAATACTTAAATGTAAAACTCATAATAATATTGAAGTTAAGCTTGGTACTATTAGTGTCGAGTTTTCCCATAACTCGAAAACAGAAAAGATAGTCATCACAGATAGTTCAATTACATAAATGTCGAAGTTATTTAATAATGAATTAATATAATATGTTCTAATAGATAAATCTATGTACCTACTATACCTACTATACATATACCTAATACCTATTGCATCATTCACTTGAATGGTGACTGTAATATGAACAATCTTTATTTCCCTGTGCGTTTGAAAATAAATTGAAAAGGAAAGATAATATCTAACTAGAACAAAATTACATACATTCAAGGAAATCTTTGGAAAACATAGACTATCGCATCGTATCGACTAATGAAATCAATGAGACCATAAACGTCACTATCATCACTTACTTACTGCCCTCGCAGATGCAGTAATGTTCTATCTCTGAATCCAAGGAGAAATACTGTGGTGAAATACAAGTGAAAGGGTACATAACACTACTAGACGCATTATGATGTAAATTTAACACCAATATGATGATTATAGCACAAAGATGTACATTATGTTCAGAGAAATATATCTTCTGATATAATACAATCCAGTCTTGAAAGCATTTTATTTCATTCATAGTACGCTATAATACCCTACACTCTACTAAACAAAAATAGCAAAAAATCCATATGAAACTACAAACCAAAAAACGTATGTTAATTGTCTTATGCAATTCTTAAAATTGAGTTGATCCATTCTGAGAAGAAAGAAACATCCACATATACCCCTGGAAATTCGGGACGCCCGCAACCAACTCCAAAAGATACTATACCCATCAGAAAATTGTTTGATCCATAAGAGCACATTAAAGGACTTCCGGAATCCCCGAAACATGCGTCCTTCCCTGGTGATCCTGCACATAACATGCTTTCTTTTATGTTAAACGGAATCTCTCCATATAATTTGTGGCAATATTCGTTTTCGACAATAGGAACGTCTACTTTCATTAAAACACTCGAAGGAAATTCCTCTTCTCCTAAGTTTCCCCAACCTGCAACGGTGCACTTTTCTAAGAAAAATATATCTCATGAAATAACAGTAACCCAATGAGGAAAGCAATTGTGTCATTAAAGTAAACCTGGAGGATGTAATCCTGTGGCTGCTAAAGGAGCTGGCTGCACTCTTTCATTGAATTCAAACGAGTGCATCACTTTCACCAATGCAATATCATTTTCTTTCGAGATTCTATATAGAAATGGCATATCAAAGATTATTCATTCATCATTTTGAGCTGTTGAGATTGGGACATACACTTAGAAGTTTTTAAACTTACGCATTATATCCAGGATGAATGACGATTTTAATGGCTTTTGTTTTCTGCTCGCTATTTTCTTCTTCCCGACTATTATGAGATCCTGCCACAATAACTAATTCCAAATTGTTGCTTCCCGTCACACAGTGGGCGGCAGTGACTATCTAAAATTTATTTAGTTTAGTATGTTTGGAAATGCATTTAAAATAGAATGATAATGCTTTAATTGGTCAGATAAATTACTCACCCAATCTTTATTAATTATAGATGCCCCACAAACATGATTAGGCTTTCTTAGGTCTATAATCCATGGCATTTCTCCTCTGTTAGCTTCTTCTCCACCTACAACTTTCGAACGAAATAAAACACCTACATTTTTTGCTACTTTCTCTGATGATCCAATAGAGTGTGGCAAGTTTTCAACTGGAGAAAAGTAAAATAAAAATAAAATCAAACATAGCCAAGTCATTCTTATTGTATAAATCACTGGTTCGACTATATAATTTTTGCAGTATTAATGTGGTTCTGACGTGATTCTCCTGCCTCTTTTATAACATTTTTACTCAGATCGAATTTTCAGACTCTTATCGTTGATAAACAGGATATCCACTTCATCGCAATTTCAACCTGCAATAATGTAAATCAACATTCCTTTTATGAAAGCATAAATATTTGTAATCGAACAAGGTGGCGGACAATGAACTTTAAAATCCTTTCAATCTGTCTTTTGCGTATTAAATGACGCTGTCTTAGTCATGTATTTTTCCTGTCTGGATTCTGGATCATGACCAATAGTACTATACTATTAGTACGCATCAAATAATAACTTTCAATAGAGAAAACAGTACCAATCATTAGCAGTTGTTCACTATCATACATCAAGTCAGAAAATCAAATAGTATGAATAGATAAGAATGCATTGATTATGGAAGTCAGCATGTAAGCAGAAATATATCGCAATTAAAATATATAGTAGTAGTAGGCACTTGCAGGGATGTATCCAGGAAATCTACCTTAGAGGTGCTAATTCCCTCGAAAAGCTATTTTTGCTGAAAATGAGTCAAAAATGTCCTAGAAATAGTATTTATATAGTCGCGCAAAGCTCGAAACATTTTGGTATTTTGAGGAGAAAAGATAATTTCTGTTAGAAATATGATAAAATATATGTTTTCCAAATTTCAAGAGGTGCTTTAGCACCCTAGCATCTCCTAATACGTGCCTGGGCACTTGAACTGCAGTTAACTCACATGCATGCTTTCTATGCGGTGCAACTTTACTGTTTATGTACACATCTATATTGCTCTTTTCTAAGGTTTGGATTGGATCAAATTATTTTCTGTTGACGCAAATTAAAATACTAAGTACATCAAGCAATTGAATAGTAAATATCAATCCCCTTTATTCATTACCAATCAATATACGTACTCATTAGAGATACCTAATTTAGTACTAAGAGATAATGGGATAGAAAACGTAATAGGTGCACTGTGGGAAACGGCAGATCACCGACCACTGAGCGCAGAGCAAGTCAATATCATACTACAAATAATTTTTGGATTATTTACAACCAAATTGGGCAATTTTGTTTACTGATTCATAGCATTGCTATGAATAATCTTCATATCAATATTTATTGTGCAATGTGTAATAACATTTTAAGCAATTTGTATACGATCTATCTTTACTTACGTTATTTCTCTTTACCAATGTCAAAAGAAATACACCGAAAGCTTACTCCTTCAACATTGTACTGGTTAATTTAATCATGATTCTTTCGATTTAACTTACAGATATTACAATGCGAATTTCAGGACAAAGTAATAATTACAGCCGGAAATGTAATTTCCAATTCCATTTTACATTTGAGAATTTAGATTGATATCTGTTAATACAATAGCAATGCAAGAATGAATGTGAAGCTATTGATTCATGGAATGTAATCCCTAGTTAGGAGGATTTACACTGAAACATAAATCTGTTGCAGTATTTTAGTTGCAGTTGCAGTATGGAGTGTCAGAACAGCGTCCAGTGGCACAAGGTCCGGTGTAGCATTGATTGACAGAGCCATAGTTGTATTTCTCTCTTTGTGCATTTTCCATCATTTCCATTTGTCTTTTGAACTGCTGATCCCTTTGTCTCTGGAGCTGAATTTCTCTCTGTTTCTCGATGAAACATGGCTTCTGATAGATCGAATCCTCACATCCAAACAAACACGTCCGAGCTTCTTCAGCCTCGCTGACCCAACGCTGGATCGGATAGCTACGTAAACAAATACCATTATGTAGATAGTAGTAATAGCAATGGTTCACAAAATCTGCTTAGAGATCTGTGTGCAACGAACTCAATTACACCCCGGCACGGATACGGTTTCAAATTGGGTCCACAGGTCATCCAATTAGGATCGCATTTCTCACGTTCTCTTTCTTCATTCGTCTTATTGTCATCCGGATTGAAGAAGCCGGCTATCAAATTTGTTTTGCATTTCTGATCTCTCAAATGAAATTTCATTTCAGGTGGGACCTCGGGTCTTTTCATGAATGGAATTAAGTATTACACATTTGCATTCATCTTGTTTTTAAGTTAGATCAGTGTATGTAGTAACTCAGTATTATTTGATAAACAATTTGATTACGGAGTTTGCACGATCAGAGGTCGACATGGGTCTAAGCTTTCAATTATCATTTCAGGTTTGTAACAATAGCATTGATCGACCATTTTCTGTAGTTCCTCGCATTTTTCCTTCCTTTTTGCCTCAGCTTGCTCTTGCCTGTAGCAATTTATGTCGCATATGGGCTTTTCTCGGGGAAGACGGAATTTAGGCACAGGTCTGCAAGGAATTGTCTCTGATTTAGTTACTCATTTTCTTCTAAAGTTTTATATACCTTTTTCTTAACTTTAGTGGTTAATTAGTTTAAAATTTGCATTTGTTGAAAATGAGGATTGATGGACTTAAATTAATGTCATACTTGCAACAAGGAGGATGACGAGCTGGTCTTTCGCATGGATCTGAAGTTCGACCAACGGCATCAATCAAAGGGTCTCTTCTGGGACGAATTCCCCCAGACCACGCCCATGGTACCCATGCACTGCGACATGAAGTGCATCTGGCAGTGCATCCTTCACTAGGATTCCAACCTTCCATGATTCAATAGCATAAAATAGTATATCGTACTCTGCAAAATCTTATTTCTATAATCGTCTTTTTAGTGTCTATCTGTCATTATCGTTCTTTTCTTTTTCAAAATGTTAGTACCAAAATGTCTCAACTTGGTTATTTGAAATAGAGTTTGTCTTTCTAGTGTCCGCAGCAACTGAATTTAGCAGCTATAATTTAAACAACTCCAACTGAGTTTCTAGCAGAGAAATAAAATTCAAAGTTTGATCTTGATCTTTGTAAGTATATTTTAAGTTTACCATTGTAGTTCTTTGGATGAACAGATTGATTCTTGGAGAATTAAAAGCACATTCATAAACTGACAAGACAGTAAACTTGATAACAAAATTTCCAATGTTTAGTTAAACCATAATAAATTGCCGTCTAGAGATATGAATACATGAAGTGACACACATTGCATGAAAATGTTTTAGTATAAGCAACGACTATCCTTTACCCTACATTACATACTTCTGTTCAATTGTCCAGCTAAATAGGACGGCTATTACTATACCACCTGCTTCCGCAGTGACCTAAGCTCAACTTGTAAATCCCATTAAAAACAAAATGAACGTTTAGGTTATCGGTTCGGTCTAAACATACATGATATAACAAATAAAATATGTATAATATAGTCCCGCCCGTTTGTGTCACACATGTAAGTATTTTCATTGTGCTCCCCTATGGTCAGTCATGCTGCACAAATGTCAATCAACGCCTTTTCATAGGAGTGGAAAAATAAAAACTATACTATTACTCTGCTACAGTGGGGTTCAGTCAGGTATATAAGTCACATGAACCGATTATGTTATAATATTCCCTCCGAAGTTGTAAAGCTTTAAGCAACATTCACGTTAATGCTACACATATTTGTGTTTATCAGAGTACAGTGACACAGATAGTATTTCACAATATACGTTTCATTCATACAAATTCTACAGAACATTGTATAGACAGGTGTACTTCATTCAATTGCTGTGTAACTCCCATACACATACTTGCTTTAAATCAGATAATTATATGTATTAACTATAGATACTCATGTTTTAGGGTCCCCAGAGAGTTGTTCAACTCCTTATGCTAAGCTCATGTTATATTCTAATTTTATAACAATTTAGATATGTAGAAGCAATCTGCTGGGTTCATAAATTAAAATTTAAAATTTCATTTCCGACGGCTGAGAACAGAAGTGAATTATTTGTGCGACATGATGTCAGTATGCAAACTGGACATTTGCCCCAATTTTTGTATGCACCAACATCTAAACGTTGTTCGACAATCGCATCGGCGCAAGGTGTTATAATTTTTATTCCTGATCTGTGTCCGAGTCCGATTTAACTTGTTGCAAATAATAATATAGAATAGGTAAAATGTTTCACCTTAATGTTACATACTACGAGTATATGGGAAGAAAAACTTTGAAGAGGAACATTTAAACAAGATAAACAAGAACGGTTTACGAGAAGATAATTCAACATTTATTACTAGAGTGGAATGGGATAAAAATTGTCCCTCGCATCATGTTAGTTAAATAGTTCATTTAACTTTATGAATTTAGTTTAGTTTCCATTATTTAGCAGTAATAGGGGTTGTGACGTTGTGGGTATGTTTATAGACATTCACCAAAGGGTTGGCTTATGTGCAACTTAATACGGAAGAATTAAACAATACTAAAAGCCATAATGCTATTTGTGCTTGTGCGTGCTTTGATAAGCTCGCACATAAATAGAGCAGTGTTCTTAAACGATCTTCTTTTCTATATCTAATAGTGTTGAGCATACTAAGCACTTTTTCTATGCACACAAATCTACCTGCCTGAAAAAAGTTAGAATGTGCGTGTATCAATATAATAGCTTTATGCATGGTTGTTGCATGAATGTTAGTGTAGCAGCTGGGCATCTTACTTTAAGTAGAACAGGGGGAAGAGGGGAATCGGGAACAGATGTGATAACTCACACAGGTCCAGTCATCAAAGAGCGTCCTCCTTCTTCCATGAAGGAAGTCAGAACTTTTTTACCTGGCAACTCTAGTTACACCTGCTAAGTGCTAGGGTTCCTCGTACTTCCCAACTACCTGAACCCAACTAGACAGACGCTCATATCCTTCTTTCCCATATTTTTGTACGAATGAAACTGAAAGCGTGTGCAGTAATAAATAATATTCTGTGCACATATTCATTCCAGCTTCCGTATTTCTGAATTATAGTATGACTAATGTCAGCGGATTTTCCTAAACAAGTACTGTTGGCTTTTCTTGGAAGACAATGCAAGATATTACCTAACAAACTTTAAGTTTGCTCTTGCTCTTTGGAATTGACTTTTGTTTCTTAATTAGTAAGCCCATTAGACAAAGCTTTCATACCAAAAACGACTTCAATCTTAACACAATAAAGTAATTTTTGGAGTGAATCATGGGAATTGTCATTTTCTTTTTGTCTCAACTTTGCTTGAAAATAAAAATTCTGAAATTGCTTTTGGGAATTAGCACGAAATTAGCAGAAAACTCATTTGTGTAAGTTATCGCCAAAGGAACTCATCACAATGGTTACTGCTAGAAAGATTCATGGAAAAAGAAAGGAAGAATGACTTTTGAGAGAGACCCAGTTCAATCGGGAACAGAACGGAAGTCTGCTGCTGTGCCCTCAGATTTTGAGACTGAGGGTTGCCTATAGTGTTAATGTTAAAGCACATAAATGTAGAACCATGTCATTATTACATCATAAGAAAAGGGAGTCCGTTGAACATTAGCCATTGTCAGTGTCGTTAGCTATATACAGCTTAGTTCAGGTGAGATATATAGTCATCATCATATACAATACAGGTATACTTTGTTTAGAGAACTGTCTTTTTTATTTCTGTGTATATTTAGGTAGCACAAACCTCTTCATCCTTCCTTCCACCGAATTTATTTCCAACCGTTGCCTTTGGTAGCTTTTTATTGTGGCCAAGTCTCTGTAGTTTAACAAATGCAGAGTAGAGTGAGTCTTCTGCCTCGTTATGAAAGGAGAAAAGGTAAACTTGGTAAACTGGTGAACCTCAAGTAAGCAAGATCAAGAGGAAGGTTCAATTCGTTATAGACAACAGTTATATTTTATATTGCACACAGAGTGATACAAAACGGATCTAAGTATGGTTTTTGCTTATACAGAGAGCTTTTAAATACTATAATACACTTAGTAGGATAAGAAAAGACGAAGAGGGGTTTCCCCTTCACCCTTTTCCACTTCCACTCGACTACTAGTTCCACTACACGCAAAGTCCACCACATCACCCGACCCAACCGACAGAATCATCCATGTACATATACTTACATATACCAGACACGAACACCACGACAGGTACGAAAACAACAAATACTTTTTTATGGATGCAATTGCATCGGATTATAAGCTATTATTCTCCATATAAATCCTTATACAACTTACATAACATAAACTACTATAATATACTTCCCTACTTTGCATTATAATTTGGATTTACTATAATACTTACACTTGCACATCTAGTGACCAAAATAAGGATAGGGTTACCAATACTAAGATCATAATGCATACGGGAATAAATATAATTCCTGCCCTAGACTGTGTATTTCTTAATGGCAAAATTGAAAGCGCATAAAATACTGTGAGCCACTGCCAACAGGGTATGATGTACAAGAGACTTAATTGTTAATTATTATTGCAGTTATAATTTGTAGCGGCGATAACAATTCTTTTACCTTTTAAGGATTCCTTTTTAGTCAAGGTACTAGCCTTAATAAATAGAAACAAATTTTAAAATTGCATGACATCAGGAAACGTTACCAAAGTCAACCTGTCTTTACGATAAATCGTAATTTGATAAATTGTGAAAATGTTAACTATTGGTGTACATATATTAATTATGGCATGTGAAACGATACCAAAGACAAAACTCCAAATTAAGTTTTCTATGAAAATACTAAAACCCCAAGTTATGCAAATTATTCAGAATGATTTCAGATTAGTTTATTTACAGTGCCAATTAATTTCAGTACAATCATACAAATACATGTTGACTGTTTCCCAATTAAGAGCACCGAAGGCAAGCGTGTCACCTATCTCCCTTATTCCCGTGTCGTACCCAGTTACTTTAGTCAGTATATACATAAAGTATTTTATGAGAATAACTCAATTTAGTATCATTGTTTAATTACCTTCCTATTTACATAAACACGAATATGACTCTGAGTCTATTGGACGAGCATCAACACTCGATCTGAACTAGTGTATATACTCATCTTCCCGAAGTTGCAGTAGGTAGTAATTCAATAGCTTAGTAAAGTTGGTAACACTTTCATTTTTTACTCTTTAGCAATTGGCTAAGGGAGTTCTAGGTGACATTCGCAAAGTATAGGGGACTTTTTGCAAAACATGCTGTACGATGTTCAAGTATAGGTAAATTATTGGCTTGCCTGGTGCTCCTAATTGTTACAATTTTTTCATTATTATAGTACGCTCCAAGTAATTTAATCTTTGTGCCAAATACCAAGATCTTATACNCAAGATCTTATACAGACTTGTCATAGTGAGTAAAACCAATCTTTCACTTACAGTTAACAGATTGCCCTTTTCTAGCAGATCGTGATATCTGATGTTCTTGTGGTCAATGTTACATCGTACAATCTTATTACTAGTAGTTACTTTATCAGAAGCCCAGAACCTTTTATGGTAGTATTTACCTAATCTTGGATACTCTTTAACAAACAAGGATTTATTGATTTTGTTTTGTAACCCACTTAGTAAGTCCTTAATCGTAGGTCCCCATACGGAAACAGCATAATCCGAAATCGGATAGACATATGTGTTGATTAACATAGCATACGTTTTGTATGGTACCATTCTCCTAATTCTATGTAAGACATCTAAACCCGAACAATATCTCTTTTCAACAGCGTTTATGTGAGCTTTAAACGTTAGGGTGGGATCGAGAATAACCCCCAGATACTTAAACGTGTATACTCGTTCAATTTCGTTGTCGCCACATTTTATTGACATGCTCTCATCTATGATATTATTAACTTGATGGAAAATCATGAATTTGGTTTTATCATAGCTTATTTGCAATCCCAAATTATTGCACCAGCCATCGAGTCTATTTAGTGCACTTTCAAGGTAATTGGTTATTATAGTAGAGTTTTCGTTAGTATAAAATACACGATTAAATCATCTGCAAACTTAATGTTTTCCTTAATATGCTTTCTTGAGATCAAATTGAAAAGAACTGGTCCTAGTACCGAACCCTGTATAACTCCTCTTCCATAATCAAAATCCTTTGATAAGAAATTTTCGTTCTTGAAGACAAATGTGCGGTTACAAAAATAATTTTGGGAAAAATTGGAGTACGTGTGATTAAGCTTATAATAAGATCTTAGAATGACAATTAGCTTGTCCTGAATCAGATAGTCGAAGGCCTTTTCTAGGTCAATAAAAACGGCTCCAACCTTCTGCTTTGGGTTATCTAACTCAGTATAAATCTCTTGTGTTAGAGCGGCCAATGCTGTAACACATGAGCGTCGGGATCTGAATCCGTTTTGCTCATCTGCTAGGAAATTATTTTCTTCGATATAATTATTGAGATTGTTCTTTATGATGGTTTCAAACCATTTACTTAAGAGTGGCAGATTCGAAATGGGACGATAGGAGGAGGCTTCTATTTTGCTACCTCTATTTTTATACATCGGTATTATTATTGTCCTTTTCCAGGCATCAGGATAAATACCTGAGGACAGTATATAATTAAAAATAAAAGCTAGGGTATCCCCGATAGTGTTCAAACAATTTACCACTACTTTCGCTGGTATTTCAGATTTGCCATTCCAGATGAAGAATGCCCTTCTTCAATAATCGTAAATTCAAATAGTAAAAATGTTACCTATTGGTGTACAGATATTAATTATTGCATGTGAAACGATACCAAATAAAAATTCGAAATTAATTTTTCTACTGAAAACAAATCCCCCCAAGTTATGGAAATTATTCTTCCATGAAGTTTTAGGGGTTCATTGCAGTAAAAGATTACAATTTTGGTTTCTTGACCTGATATAAATAATATTTTATTACAGATGGAAAATAATTTTTCCTTTTTTCCATGGTCAGGCACTCACTTTTGCTCTCGTCAGTAAAAAGAAATTGTGTGTGTGTAGTGAGATGAAGCTCATCCCTGGTTAGTTGGCTGATAATATGATATAGCAGTATAGACCACATGTAGGGAATATACTTTCGGTTAGTGTAGTGATACTCCTGTTAACATTACATACATGTAAAGAATTATTACGTTAAGTTACATTAAAAGTCAGTCCAGCTTGGAGAATATGTTAACTTAGTGCTCTGTCTATGTTGATGTGCCTACATAGCTGTGGGCAACGCCTCGCAATGTACATAGAAATACAATGAACACAGGTAAAGTATAAACTTCACATAAAGGTAACAAAACTCTCGTGCATACTCTCTCTGTTATATGGATGTGTCTAAAGGAAGATAGGCAAGCTAATGGAAGTCGCATTCTTTCTATGCATTTTGACATTCGATATTCCCCTTCTTGTGCTGGTGAGCACGTACTGAAATATCGTAGTAGGATAACTCTATTGTACTAAACTTTATCTGGTTACGTAGGTTTACAATACAGTCAAGGCATACAAGATCAGGTACTACTTAGTACTTATGTGTGTACAATGCATAGAATTGAATATTAGGAATAGTGTGTGAGTGCAAGTTGGCAAGGAAAGGCAAAGTCCTCGTGCAAAGCTATAGCTTGGCGAATATTATTGAATGTTTACTTACTTGCATAGAATGTGCGTTGAAAGTTTTTTTCGCAACTTCTCCCAACTCAACTGTCAGTCTAACTCTAACCTGCAAAGGCAAGGGAAATAGCTATAGAGCAAACCGTCGTCGCATTTTTGCACAGACGGCTGGTGGTGTGCAAACAAAGTAGACGTTACTTATTAGTTGTAGTTAAAAGTGCAGACTACTAAGAAGCACACCAGTGATAATGCTTTTTCAATCAATTCAGAAATAATATTTGCAGATACTTACAATTTTGCTAACTGAGGATAATAAATAATGGGAGGATTGGACCAAATATTTTCCTTATAGTGTTACCCTGTGGTTTATCCTGAGGAATATATTTTTCGAAAATAAGTACCCAGTGGAATAGTAAACTATGATGAGTTCCTCGAACTCACATTTTTATTTTTTGTACAAGTTTTGTCGACGAAAGCTACAAGGAAGTTATTTTCACTCCAGTAGCAATTAGCAATACAAATGGTTGTCAAAGTGCATAGATATAGAAAATGGACAACATTTTATCGGTTTCCAATAATGTTAAATGTGACTTGACATGATTGTGTTCTTCAGCTGTGTTTTTTATGTCAGGTTACATTGTATTGTGTGGGACGGCTAAGACTTAAAGTACAAGTGAATAATTAATTAGGGAACAGATAACTAATTGATTTTAGATTAGGAAAGTCTTCTGGGAGTTGGATGCTGGAGAGAGAAGAGAATACCCGGAAAAATAGGCTGGTAGTAAAAGTGCCTGTCTTATTAGGTGTACGGGTAGCTCAGTGGCAATTTTCTTTAGGTTTGCCTTGGATGTGATTGTGAGTGTGGCTGAGAAAATAAGTCAAGACAGAGTGTAATAAAATGTGGGATGGAATGCTTTGGCGAAGGAAGCGAGACAGAAATCTCTTTTGGAAGCTGCCGTCTTCATCTCCGATCTCCGGATTGAGTTCTCTGAGGAATAGTGTGCTGTCGACGAGTGTAACAACAAGTGTCTTCCTTGTGATATTCCTTCTTCTGGCTGGAGGTGGAGAGCATCTTGGTCATGAGAACTGGAAAAGTTCCTTCGGTGTGCAAAATGTTGCTGCAGAACTCGGAGGCTCAATCAGAAACCCGCTGATTCTCGACCGAGTTGGAACACCCTACTTTATCAAGCAAGATGTAGTGATTGAAGAATCGGGCGAACTCATCATTCGCCCTGGAGTGCATCTCCTTTTCTCACCCACAGTTGGAATCACGGTTTTCGGCAGATTGCTTGCTGAGGTAAACATATTCTTATATTAGAAATAATATATCATATAAGTCACACATATTATATCCAAGTAGATTAGGAACAGATTGCTAATAAATAATATCTCTATTGTGTACGCATACCTCAGAGTAATAAAGGCATAAAAATGTTCGAGTACTACAATTGACAATTACTGGATGATCCTGTTCCCTATACTTTTGCCTGCTAAATTACTGTTACTTTTATATTGCAATACAAGTTGTGGTTTCACTAGTTAATCCACAAACAATGCGTATCTTTGATATACAATCTTTAACCGAGTCTTGAATATGATCTGGCTTTGAGATTATTGAGTCAAATTGATTTTCCCTGTGAACGTGTACTGTGCGATTACTATAATCTATACTGGGTATCTATATCTACTGAGATTTGTATCTTTTTAGTATGCACTTTTCTATTCTGCTGGTCTAATACACAATCTGTTGCACTTATGTAAAGTCATGTTTGTCTAAGTAAAATGTAGATCTGCTCAACACCATAATATTAGCACTGAAAGTTTAAAATCTCTTTTCATTGAAATGGAAAACCAATTGCTTCTAAATATAACTTTTAATTTCGCAGATGCCTTGATTGATACTTTAATCTTTTGTGGTATTGGTACGCAAACAATTGGTACCACAAATATACAAAGCACTGCATACACGCTTTGATATCATCATTATAAACTTTCTGGAGTTTTATGTATCTTGACTAATAGAGTAACGATGAGATAACTGTTATTGCTGTATACTTAAGAAAGACAAGAAACAATAAAAATATTTTTAATCCCCATTAGATTGTTATTTGTATATACCTACTACCTACCCATTTGTGGTTGTTTTAATGTGGTATTATTTGCATTCTTTTTTGCAAACACTTCTGTGCCAAATTGTATAGTGTAACTACTACATGGCCGTTTGACGTGGTTGTTGGGATCATTTACAGCTGTAAATAAAAAATATAGCACATGTAGAACAAAGATTTCTTGCAAAATACCATAATTCGAATAAATGCAGATGAAGCACGTTACTTTGGCACATTTTCGTTACAGGTACCTGGCTTGAGTTTTCTAAATAGATATTACTTTTATAGAGATCTTAAATCTTATCGACTGTGAGTGACTGAACGCACAAATTTACTCGTGTGTGAAGTTGGTTGACTTGCTTATAAAAACATTACCTCCCACATTAATATCTACAACTGTAGCTTTTCACTAAGCAAACATAAGTGCAAATTTCGATCTAGTATTTAAGCATGGTCTTAAAGAAGTAATATATTCAAGTCGGCTATGCTAATTGTGCTACAGAATTCATTCTGACAAAAAATTATAGGTTCTTATTAGGTAATATTGGTAGTTCTTGACATTTTCTAAACGAATCACTGTCAGAAGAATTTCCCATGATCTGAAGATGAGGTTGTTCACATTTTAAAAGCATATTTTGAATGTAGGAGGAATAATAGTTATTGAGTAGGCAATTAATAAACGATTGAATTTAGAATAGATAATTCATGCATATTCTATGTACCTAATTACTAAGCCATTATGACAACCGGTCTTGTTTAAGTTATTCAAATTATTTATTCTTCACCAATTGTGTAAGATAAAAGATTTGCTAATCAAAATCAAGGCTTTGTCAAAGTCTAGGCCACTTTTCGAAGCATTTGGTGGTTATCTAAAAGGGAAGAGTAAATAGAGGTACATAATATTATAGTCTAGAGAGCTACTTTCATTCAATTGCAGATATAATAACAGTTTTTACTGAGTATCCTTTTCCATGATTAATAAATTTTGCACATGCACGCAATTATTATAATGATCATTGTGTACTGTAGTTGTGTCAGTCGTGTTATGCAATGCTTAATGTTGTTGCCGGAGTGTTTCTGTAGACAATCAGGTTAGCTGTAAGTTCTTATTAGCCGTATAACTTCGGTTAATAAAAGATACAAGTCTTATGCAGGTGTACGCAGACTTAATCTCACACACTATACATTATCCTGCATAGTGTATGTAATTTAACTCAGTTTCTAGCAGTCGTTATACGCACATAGCATAGTGACTAGTATATTTTCTAGGTATAGCTGTGCATAAAAATTGAATGCGTGTTAGTTTTCAGTTAGTGCATAGAGAAACATTCCTTTCCAGTAACATAGAATTCCAGGGAACCTATTATTTTCCTTCCCTTTAACTACCTTACAAACTTGCCAACCTAATTCTCATTTGCCATTCAACTGAATAAATTCTGAATTCGACATACCATCTTCAAGATGATAAAAAATCTTAAATAGCTATTCATAAAGAATTTCAAGTCTTTAGGGCTTATTGTCAATCAAAAACGTTTATTAATGCTTGGATCAATTACGTATTAACATTCTATAATGAATAGAAGATGGGTGCTAATTATCATTACAAATATAAACACACCTTTCGCCTTAACTATTCATTGTGATACCCGTGATAACGAAACGGCAACATAAAAATGTAAATTCTCAGATTAAAGGAAGGATCTTAAATGCGGAGACGTATTTCATTGTTATAGCTTTATTAAACACCATCACGAAAAGCTAAGCAAAGGCAACGTTTTAAATGTTAAAGTAGAAGGATGCTAGTAGAACAATGCATTATTGTTAGTCTATCCTCACTCACATCAGTTTTTATTTCATGTTGCAATTGAATGTGTATCGGAGCAGTGCTAAGTTCTGTACACTGAAAAGCAACTCTATTTACTTATAGTCAAACGAGCCAACCACCACTTTGCGAGTCATCATCACATAGAAGAACAGGTTCATTTGCATTTACTCAAGGAAAAGTTTTTCTCACAGAGCTGTCTACTTATGTCTATACGTAGAATACAAGCAAAGAGCAGATTCAGACTCTTTGCGGTGTAATACTTTAGTCTACTGTACTAGCTATTTCTTAAAGCATTCAATACTTACTCTTCTAATAAAGTGTACCTATATACTTACTATAAAGCACATTAGCAGATAAATACTAGTCTGTAGTTTCAGTATGTAAGCATAGATGCAGCAAATGCGATTGGCAGGATGTAAAATGATTTTACTTGCTTCATTTATTATGCCCACAGTGTCATATCATCTTTAGTGCGTAAGTAGATAGCGATTGATTGCGTAGGGTGATAAATTATTTAGTTAAATTGTATCTTTGTAGTAGAAAAAGTGGTTGAGTATCCTTGCGACAGAGACTGAAGGCGTTAGGATATACTATCTCCCTGTGTATCTTATCGTCATTCCTATTCTTGGAATTGCGCTCTTTTATACGTAAAGCTATCATTAATATACACAAAAGTTCTGTATCATTTACTTGCTAACTGAGAGAGTAGCAGATTCTTAGTTTTTAACGGTTTAATAAGCGTCAGCTGTAATTATGACACAGTCACCCCCGACTGACCTCAACTTTGACATTACTCACCCCATAATTCTTAACACAATACGGATGTTGTTTACAGAATTCTTACAGAACTAATTGTAATTGCTAGGAATGATTAGTCATCACATCTTCGTTTTAACAACGTCAGTAAAATGCTTATCTGATTGGTAGCAAATAAATGTAAACAAAGCATTCATCATTATTGCTTCGTGTTCTCAGTCAGTAGCAATTTTATTATTTAGTTACCAATGCGTGGAGTATAACTTTTTAGTGTTTTTTTAGTTTAGCTGGGTAGGTCTCTGAGATGTGACTTGTTAATAAATATAAAATGTAATTACTCATTGTTTGTTTACAAGAGACAGCATGACGTATTGATATCCAAAAGTGAAAAGCAGAAGTACAACAAAGAAGATAAGGCACGCATGATCACTAATATAACCAGTTATTCATATCTGGCATATTTTCTACCATTTTTATTATCAAATAAACATTTTTGACTATTTTAATTATACATCTGTTCATCTGCTAATGTAGTTCTCGAAGAAAGGGTCACATTTGACTGTATTGCAAAAGACTGTTGTTATTTTTAATTCTTTGTAAACAATTTCAATATCAATTTGTATTGTTAGATACAAGATTCAAGTGGCTAGGTTTATGTATAATATTTATAGGATAAGATTACACAAAATAGAATTTTGTATTCCGTTGCATGTTTTCCTTGCATGTTGCAGCAGAAAATAAATGCGTCTGCAGAGACGGCCAAGCAAACAGCTCATTCAATTGGTATTGATTCATCAGATCATTTAAGAGAAAATTTGGATTCTTCACTCAATGTTAAAGTACCTAGGTCAGAATAATGACTTTCGATGCTACGATATAAAGATAACACAGCTCTGAACGGTCCAAAAATAATTTAGCATTTAGTTTTGTATAAAACACGCAATAGAATTTCTTATGCGTATATAGTAAGTAGTTGTAGTATAGTTTTGTGTCCTGTGTATTCTCAGAGGTATGTATGATCCAGTTTTAAATTGATTTCTGATTAGTAGTACGGTACATATCAGGTTAAGTATACCTATAACATGTCGAGCCGTGTCACTCTCTGACAAGTGGAGTGAGTCACCTTTAATTAGATTATTCCTCTTCTCTCCACCATGAATTCGCAATACCCTTCGGTATATAATAGTTTGTTGATAACAGTCTATTATACTACATTCATGTACGACCTGTACTTATATATTATATATGACTCTCTGTATTACGCGTGATGGAGATACAACAATAGCATACTTATTAGTTACCTATTGCTATGTAATCAAAGGTTAAGTGACTCGATAATTTGTGTGATGAAAGTAATTTTCTTCAAAGCTAAAAGCTACTTTAATCCTATTTCAAGTGTATGACCCTTGATTGATGTAATAACAGATAGTTAGTGTATCTTTGTATCTCATAGGTCTACTTAGTTAATACACACTTAATTTTCGCTGCAGGTGGATTTTATTTTTGAAAAACTGAATTTACAGCGTGTTATTTATTATTTAATCGAACACATTCTCAAAGCACATGCAACAGATTTACCACAAAAATAGGACTATATAGGAAATGTAATCTTTGTAAACCTACAGTCTAACTAAGCGTAACAACTTATAGTCCTTATCTTTCTTATTACATCTACTACTCAGCAGAGTAAAATGTTACGAGGTACGACGAAAAATATTTCTGCATTCTATAGAATATTAGGTAGTCATATCTAAAAACGTATGATTTTATTGTACCTCTCTGGTATACTGAACTATGTCTTAGTGCAGGGATGTATCTTGGTGGGTGTTTCACAGCTGCTTAATATATAGAGCTGCAGAATTTAGAATTAGTCAAGTGCTTTGCCATTATTCCATGCAATTTCAAATTATAAGAGAATAAGAGTAAGTAGAGCGCAGTAAGGGTCAATCAGCTCGTTCACTTCACTCACTCACTCTGAGATTCTATTCAACCACCTACTTCTGTTGTTACAGACTTTTGCAGGGCAGAGTGCAGATTATCGCTGAAGGAGTGCGGCTTAACACGCTCGTATTCTATTGCACACCATTAAGAGCCACGGGTACACTGCTATTTTTATGCTCATTTCAAACACATCTTTAAAGGCAATGCACACTTTTATACGTTTCGTCGATTTCTTTTTCGTAATACTGAAATGTACACTAGACATCTCAGTGCGAAGGAGACGAACATCTCAGTCTGTCTCTCACCATAGAGCATTAGAATAAATCTATATAGATATAATATTACGTCTATGCATGAGTATACCTTATTTCCATCTTATATAGACTCCACTTTTACATTTGCCGTGTCTGACCTTAACTCAAGTGGAAATAAAGAATAATCTAGTTCTGTATTTTCAGTTGATGGAATTGTAGGAGTGGAATAACCGAATCTAATCTGTTTATTCAATACGTTTCTATTCTGACTAGCTCAAACTCTTATTCAGCCAGCATGTTCATTTACGTATTGTACAATTTGTCTTCTAAGGTGTGCAAGTGTATTTAAGCATTACCTACCCATTCATGATAGTGTGTATTGTGTAGCTCCTTTTGTTTATCCGCCATTAAGTAAACGCTATCATTTTTATTTACCTGAAAAATGTTTGCAAAATTTGTCATAATATAGACTAATAGGTTTATCTGACAAAAATTTACCTGTCTGTATCTGTTATACATGTTTATTCTAGTACATGTTATGCATAGGTACATAGGTTGCTCTATATACACATTTTTGTAAAACATAAAGAATATTCTGGGAAATGCAAATTGTCTCATCGTCACGTCAGCACGCATGTAGGTCGTCTATGTAGTTAGTCTATTTAGGAAATCTCGAAATCATGCCTACATAGGCTCATGAAGCGAAACGTACTTACAATCAACGTTTATTCGCGGAAACATCAATACAGGAGTAAAGTGCATTGTCATTTGTTTCTCGTTACTTTATTTGAGTACGCAAACTATAAGTAAAATTCAGCATTTTTAACTAAGCTATAGGAGCAAAACTAAATTGCTGATGATCATCACATTGCTCCGGCTAATCGTCTACTTTACATTCATGATTCCATTGTGCCTGACTGTTATAGTTTCTAAAAACATTCACACGATGATCGAGAGACACGATTCTAAAAGTATTTTGACAGATTAGTATGTTAGCAATGTGACGTGGTCTAAACTATGTACATCCCGACGTACTAACTCAAGCATATTATTTCAAGGAAATAATAAAAAACTACGATATTTTGCCAGTGAATAATAAAGCTTATAAACATTGCGAAACCTTTTTCCATCAGGGAAATATGTGTTTTACTAACGGCTATCTTATCTCTATGCAAATATTTGCACACGAGCGATAAGAATTCATACATATAGCCATTAGGTTAACTCTGTAGTACATTTGGTGAATTACCAGACAACTCATTGAGACGGCAGGTTCAAATATATAATAGTCATGTAGTACCTAATGGTTTGGTTGCCCGCTAAATTTTCTCGTTTCGGGAGAATATTACAATGTTTCTGGCAAGGTACTCGTCTAGTATGCTCTAGACACCAATAAAGAGAAAGAAAAACATGGTTGATTGGATAAAACAAAGTGTGGGTGTATTCCACCTGCGAATGTTCAGGATCTAATGTTATTATCTTACCGTCTTAATACATTTCTACTGTTATAAATTCAGTCATGAGATAATAACCTAAGAGAAATTGTATGTCTGTAGTTTGCACGAAATCATACCGTGATTAAATGTAATGTCGCATCTACAGTTAGCTGAATGAACGACAATGACTATTCATTATTGTTAATCACTAAGCGCACAAGCACACTTAAGAGCATTGTAGTTTAATTAGCAATGACTATGACATGACATCATGAAGTTGTGTTTCTATAGTCCTAGAAGTCAGATCATCTCTATAATAAACATTATTCCACCCATATTTTGGTTGTTTTAGAAGTAATTATCAAGGAATTGTATTTAAGAACTGGCTTTTGTTCCATTTTACAGAAAAATTATTTGAATTAAAAGTAGTAACAATATTTTAGACCAGGAAGATTAGTCCATTGTTATTGTTATCAAAAACAGGTGGTCCTTGCCAAAAGATGGACTGTACTAAAAGTATATCCAACAATAAATATAGCTTAGGAGGGTTTAGGCAGGGCAGAGTCGACATTAGTAAGGAAGGATATCTACGTATTAGCGAGATACAGCATAAAATAATTCAGAGTCATTTCAGAGTCATCAGGTAGCTGTACTGAAAAAACTCGCTTGGCTTGACTGCCGAAATGACTGCTGAACTAACATTACAGAAATAAATTGTTATGTGAGGATGTTTGCTCAATTTGTCTCGAGTCGAGATTTGGGACTGCTAGTAAACAAACACAGCCGTAATAATCATTTTGTACCTTCCCAGTAAATGTACTCAAACAACAGGCAATAATAAGACTTCGTTAGTTTACTACTGTTAGTTAACTCATTCTAAAACCAGAATCATGTAACTGATATATGCTCGGATCCCCGTTATCAAAAACTGTATCAAGGTTTGCTTTATTGCACTCTGATTCATACAAAACGGAGCAGAGGTGACAGTGGAACATTTTAGACTCAAATGATTAGATATGTCGACGTGATCGTGTAAATTATATTCACGATAAGTCATGTGTTGACTATATAAGGTATTTTTGTTTCACCGAGGAGATGAATTTGTCATTGACAATTTGGTATTTAGCAATCTAACAACTTGCACAGTAGTTACTGTTGATAGCAATATAGTCCCCTAGTATATGGTACTATATTGCTTGTACTAAATTGTATTGAAGTGATGACAGACTATCAAAGGTTATCTTTATAGTATTACAGTCAGTAATTTGGCTGGGGTACTTATTTGTATATCCTTAATGAATTGCGACTTGCGACTAGAGATTGCATGCAATTACTACTTTTTCCATTGACACAAATACTACGTATAAGATCAAACTAATGCTTGTAATGAATGACTGGACTTAAAACTCACCCCACAAATGATTTAAGTCTGTGTTCATCTCTTCTTTATTGTTCTGTATTCTGTATCATATATATCTCCTACCTTGATCTTGGAGTTGGAACAGTGGAAACTTGTTTCTAAGTTTATAACAAAGAAATCAGTCAAAATGTAATGAATGATAAAAGCTACTAAATTTATTGTCTAATTGTCAATTGAAAGTATATCTGACTCACAGGAAATGGTGTCAATTGTGGAAGCTTGAGAGATTGTTTGTACTCAACATTCAATTACTGATTACTGCCATATCAATGGTAAAAGCTAGAATGCTAAACAATTGTTATGTACTACTTGCTATCAGACAATTTTTATGATAAACTGACGGCCATGTGGCCTTCTTTGAATATCAGATTATACGATGTTGACTATGTATAGTTGTAAAAATGGAAAAATGTGGTCGCTATTCCCTGCAGTCTCGATGCTATTGCAACAAAAATGACCCAAACCACAGTATTTAATGATGATCAGAAACATTTAGTGAGGTACGAAACTAATTTAGTATGTGTCATAGTCATGGGAAGTTGATTAGCGAATGTTTTCTATATCGCAGCTCGTTTTCACTAACAGGTCAGTTCCGTTATTAGATCACTTCTGATGTGACTCATGAAAGGAATTGGTCATTCTGTAAATAATCAATAAACTACATTTACTAAAGCTTCGTTTACCTAGTAAGAATAATCGATTAGTATTTGTACATAAAGTTTAAACTATGAATGACTTTTTAAGTTTTTATGGCCCTGTTAACTATTCTTTTACTTCGTTCATTCACATTGCAATAATATTATATTATTTCCATATTTTAAAAGTGGAAATGTAACAATGACTAGGGTAAATGTTTACTAGGTATATTAACTTTATAAGCTTGGAACATGATGTTCGATTTTTTTCGATTTCCTGGTTATAACACAGGTTGAAAAGAGTTTATAATACAGCAATCCATTGTAGTAGATATAGTTCAACAAAATGTAACATGCCATTTTTATTGGGATATGAGTCATAGCGTTTACAAGAGTAGATTTCTGAAAAGAAAAGCTGAATTCAACTTTCTTTTATGCACATATGAATAGGGAGGCAAAAGCTTTAAAGGCAAAGGCAGGATAAGTGAAAGCAAATATCTCAATAGATCTTATCGCTATTTGTTTTGTTGAAACTCCTCTTTTCCAAAAATGTTTCCGATTACATTGGTGTTGGCGGATCAGTTACTTTGTAAAGGTTATGTACTTATTTTAGTATTTCCCTTTCCGAGGTACAACCGACGAGAAGAAAGCAACGACTTCAAGAAAGTGGAGGTGAAATAAGAATAAAATAGATGCGAAATTGTATTTACAATGTGCATAGGTGTTTACATTTTGACTTTGGCAAACAAAGTTATAGCATCGAGAATTTCTTTCCTTGCTATGTATTACTAAAAGTATTGAGTTGTTTCAGCCAGTAGTGCAAGTGCAGTAGGGATTTTGTATGTTAATGCGTTAGACAGTATTTGATTCACTGTGTTACTATTACACAGTTTCATAGTAAGAAGTTATTTTCCTTAAAATGTAAATTGAGACATTGAAAAAAACTTTTGTAAGAATTACAGCAAACAGTATAATATCTCTCTTTTTATCTTGACAAATGATGTTCCGTGTTTACTAACTAAAAGGAATAGCAAATTGCACGAAAATCACTATTGTGTGTAATTTAACTGATTGAGACATTGTATTGTAAGCACAAACAAGCTTATTGTACTTATATGTCATTTTTGGAGACGGAGTTCGCTAGTAGTTCACATAATATTTTGTTTATTTATTTCCGTCCTGAGATTCCCGTATTAACTGCATTGTATGCACACCTGTAGCTGTGGGACGTTTTAAAATGGCTCTAAGATTTTAAAAGGCTTTGGTAAATACTTTGTATGCAACAACAGTACTTTTACACAAAATATTCAGTGATTTGAATGGGAATGCTGTCATGAAACTTTTTTAGCATGCCAGAAGAGACAGAATAGCACAATAGGTTCGTCTTCAACAACAGTATTAGGCATAGGTAGGTATATATAGGAAGACATCGTAATATATTCAAAGTGTCTTTTTATGACTTTCATGTGTCAGGGTATTGTGTTCATTTTTTGCTCTCGTTAGTTAATGGTTAGGTGCGTTATCATTTTCAGCCACGAGGCGTCTTAAAGTTGTAAATCTGGTAAGGTGAGGTGCACAGAGGTATAGTCACAGAAATATCTCAAATTGTAGATGTATTTGCATGTACAAGCCATCCTCTATCCCACACCAAGAAACTGTTTTACTATAAAAAAAGTATTCTAAAAGTCTTCTATTGTCATGTCTATGCCAAACCAAACCACAGTACTTCTGATGATTAGAAAAACTTTTTATTTGCTATTGAACAGAAGTCAAGAAACTGCATACAATGAGTTTGCATAGTAAATTGCTATTGTAATGCTAAGTTTATATATAGTGCATATAGCCATTAGGAGGATATACATGAGTTGATTGAGTCAAAGCGCTGAGTGGAGTGTGTTGTAAAGTAGCAACATAATTTATTTTAATCCGTAAATTGTCCCCCATTTTTACAAACCAAGATATTTATGAAGCCACTGTGCTTAGTGTAGCTATGGGCATTCTTAATGAAAACGTTTAATCCACTTTCGTTCTAAATTGGCATCCCTTGAGTAATCATTAAATTCATCTCGAGTGCCCGCAATAAAAGTGAAATTGTGATAAAAACTACTCCACACTTATCACCAAGTGTAAAAGACAGATTTATATTGACATCTTGAAGACACTTCTTGAAAAACAAGCATTTTCTCTCCTAGTCATTCATTATTATAAACAGATCAACATCTTTATACATAAATCTCTGTGACGATTGCAGAAGTGACGAGTGATAAAGTAATAACTATGTTTAGGTATCTGAATGTGGTACACAGTAAAGCAATCGTAGAGACACTAATAGTTACTTTACTTACAGATAAATAAATTGTAATTACACATTCTACACTGCGACTTGTGATAAAACCGCATTAACTACCTAGTTTTTATACTTGGTGAGCAAAAAGAAAGAGGACAGTGAATTGTAGGTGTATACTATTCCGGTCGCATACACAAACAAAGTAGGTTCTTGACTTTTAGCCTCAAGTCTTTAAAGGCGTCCTCACATAATTGCTGTACTATTATAATTCCTGGGAATACACCCTAGCACGGATTTTATACTTTTTTAACTCGCATAATATAAGAGGAAATGGAAAGGAATGCTAGGTTTATGCTTGAAATGGAATCTAAATCGTATTACAGATATCGTTTACGTTACAGTAGCAATTTTCATTGACCAGTAGGAAGATCAGAGAAACTGTAACACTAAGTTAAGGTGGTCTTTGCTTAAGAAGGCTTTTTTACTTTGTTAACATACAGACTTTGACAAGACAGTTACTTCTGAAATGAAAGTCCGTTTTCTAAAACATCAAGAATTATATCATTTCTTTCGTGCTAAACTGCAATTGAGAAATCGTTAAGACGGGTGGGAAAGAAATTATTACAGAGAAGATTTTCGAGATATAAATGCATACACTTGCATGCATAAGAGTTTATTCTGTGCATATAACATTCATTAACAGAGCTATGTAATAGAATCTAAGAAAATCCGGTAGATACCAATACAACATGCTCGCATTACAATCAGTCACAGTCACAGATGTGTAAAGTATTTCACATAGCATAACATGATACAATATCAAAACAGATTACTATATAAATAAAGAGTCTGAAAATGATTGGTAGCAAAAAGACAGGGGGTACATGTGCCTGTTTCAAAATACATAATAACATCTTGAAACACGTACTTACATTGTATCTAGAAGAATGTTATCTGAAATGCAATATGCAATGTACTATAGAGAGGGAGAGCCATTCAAATTCTCCTCACGATATAAACATTTAACAATTCTGCATTAAAAACGTGTCCTAATCTTTCATTCTTTTCTTTTATGCAATTCATTATGATTTCACACGACTGTGCCCAAAATTAGACACACCTTGTGAAACTGACTGTTTCCCCTTTAAGTTTTACTAGGCATGGTCTATAGTCATAGAGCTAAACATTTCCAATTGTCCAACACAATTGACGGTGGTTGATTTATGATTGTGATGACTGATGAGATGACAGTCAGTAAAATATCTTTTCTTATCACTTACTGAAACTACATGTAAGTACAAGTACAACCAAATGTTACAGTTTGTTGTCCCTGTGTTAACTACAGATAAAATTGTGCAGAATAAGTACATTGCAATCTAATATTCAAAACTTGCTAAGTAATGAATCTATTTCAAATATTCTCAAATAGATTGCCAACACTAATAAAAAATCAAGTCGTTGCCTGCAGATTAGAACAACAAAGATGAATGGACATAAAAAATAACTTTACGCAGTCAGCATCTAACGCGTTGATATCAAGCAAAGCAAGTGATGAAATTTGTATACACACGAATTAAAGAATTTGCTTAGTCTTGTCATTGCGAAGTGTAATAGAGTGTAAGGTAATTAATAGTACATCAGTTAAAATATATCTCGTCATAGTATGTAGACTAAACAATCTCAGAACTAAGGAAATTCGCAAGCTTTCTCATTAATCTTGTTTTCGAATCGTATTTGGAACACAAGATGATAAAACAATGAGTGTCTGAGAGGAAGGGAGTCTCATTTGGTTAATACACATTCAGTTCAGAAGCGTGTGTACAGGAAAGAAACATTAATTTCTTTTCAAAACACTACATTTAGGGATGTGTTTTGAAAAGGACACAGACGAATTTAATTTCATTTGTGTGAGTGTGCAGATTTTATCTTTCTGAGATGTGTCTAATGAGAATATTAATCCAGTGTGCAAATGTAGCAGAAGAATTCATAGAAAATACAGGAAGATATTCGAAGCAGTGTGGTTGTTCAGAGCAGTAATGATAAAAGCACAGGGAGGGAGTAGCTCTGATGTTGTGAAGACCGAACCGAATCAAAACGATGTAGTAAATGCACGCAAGGAAGTGAACCTATGAATGATGTCATATATAAATGTTTCTGATGATATAATCTCCTATATTTTAATACACTTCACAGTCAAAGCTTTAGAATTTAAGCACGCTCAATAATAAATGTTCCTGTAACCTTTCTATATTTACACAGTAGAGATGTTTTCTGTTAGGTAACTATTTTAAAGGTCCACTTCCTTACCTACCTGTTGTACTGTTATTGCACTAAAGAAAAAACGCTTGCCGAGAAGGGTGTAAATAAACATGAGCATTATGCATCTATCTTTGTTGTATCATAAGCTATCTTTACTATATTAGAGTAGCAAAACGTATGCATAAGCCTTTATGTATCTAATACGCAGTTGAGTATTAAACTGAGTTTTTGGTTTTGTGATGCATTTTATAATAGGAGTTAGGGTGTAGGAGGTCTCTTTCTTCCTTTGAAAGGTGGATGAGGATTACGCTGGGCTAGGCACAGAAATATTATTTTCCTTTTAATACATAAACTGGATCTGTTTAGTCCATTACAAAAGTAGTATACGATGAACTTCATGCTTTCTGAACCGCGCTTCCTTCTCTTTGATATGCTATCTCTAGTATATTACAGCTCAATACTCAATACTATATACTACTGTATATATATTATTAAAGTAAGACTGAATCAGAATGGCGAACCGAAATCGGCAACCTGAAAGATTTATGCCGCAATATTTACGTTGTGTTTAATCATAAAGTTACGCAAGTATTATATAACAATATGTACTTCTAATACGTAGCTTATGTAACTTATACTACAAAACAGTACAGATCCTTTTATTGGTATCCTATACCGAAGGATAATGAATTCGCTATCGTAAACTGTCCCGTCATAATATTTTGGCCAAAGAACTCTGTATATGTGCACAGTTCCGTTACCTGAACTTCCTCAATCAATTTTTCTCTTGAAGAAATATCCCTTGGCTAGAAATATTCCCGTGCACCGAATCCTGAGAGATACTTACATGTGATATGAATCGTGAGGGAGGACTAAACCATTTCATAAACTACGTCAATGGCTCTCCTGGAAAAATACTTTTCTTGAAAGTTTCATTTGATAAATTGGATATGGCACTGTCTCACGTGAGAGGGTGCATTGAAATCGTCGTATTACATCTCAACTCCCGACACAATTAGTCCATCTTTAGGGAGGACTTTATATAGGACTTTATGTAGGACTTTTGGGAGGACCCAAATAATAAGTAAGTAGTTAAGTAAGTAGTAAATCGACCTAGGTGAATTTAATTTTTATCTATAATGCTGTCAATTGTGTCAATGGACGGTTTCCAGATATTTAGCTCCTACCTGCTAATTTTCAACATTTTCTGTTTCTCATTGTAATAATATTAAATACAAATGCCTATTAAACTTGGAAACGAAAGTGTCTTCCAGGTTTCATGTAGTCTTTATAAATGAAAGTTCTTTTACACACTTTATTTCCCAGATTAAAGTTTTGTTGTGGTAATTTACTATTTATTAGCATGAGTACTGTAAAATGTGACTTCATCTTTCATAAGACATTTCCGTTTATTCTAATCATCTAACGATAATTGCGTACAGTTAGAAACCTGTTAAGGATACAAAAAGAGTAATAATTATCTCTAAATGCAAGTGTTTTTTATCCTTCTTTAATCTGACCGATAACATTTTTACTAGGAACAAGAGTGATATCTAGAAGAATGTTTACATTTGGTATCATTGTCAGAGCTTCAAGCACATGGTGGATTGTCGTTTTTTGATTTTGTGGACAATATAATATTAGTATATTATTAATAATAGTATTTACAAGCCCTAGTAGTGACTACCCTACCCACATCCATCTTATGTATCTTGCTCAACTTCAGAAGTTAAGACCATGCTCAAATTTAACAACTTGACTTCCAATTCCCAAACGGTTAGTGGATTCACTAAAGTCGTCAATTAGCTGTAGTTTCTGATTATGGACTAAAGTTTTTTCTGTGACTATTTTATTCCCATTTTATCTATTGTGATTGTGATCGCACATTCTACTGACGAAAAGCTGATTCTAAGTGTAACAATAGCATCAGATGTGACCCTTTTTGTTTTCCCTCCCAATATGTGATCTTATCTGTCAATTTGTACCATCAGAGCAAATTTGCAAAACTGAGTTAAGTATCTCATAAAAAAGGCAAGAAAATTCTCTACATTTTAAAAAAAAATCCAGATTTAAAAAAAAATTCCTTCGATTTTTAATAAATGAAACAAAAACGAGCATTCCAGAAATGAATTCATAATTAAAAACTCCTTTTGAGTCATAAAACACCCGAAAGTTACACACTGGTGGTATCCACCACACACCAAAAAATGCCCCATCATTTAAAGAAATAATATTAATTAGAAAAATATAAAACATTGCATTTTGAGGTTTTCGAGTATCCTGATGTCAATTAAAATGCCCATTGATTTGAACTTTCAAAAATGAGGGAGGGGCACCACCCCTTTAGTCAAGTTTGTCATATTAGCCTACCATTTTTCACATTGAGGTTTTCGAATATGCAGATTTCAAATATAATAACCATTGATTTGAAATTTTAAAAATGAGGGAATGGGGGAGGAGCAACCCCACCCATTCAGTCAAGTTGGTCTTATTCGTCTGATATTTTACATTTAGATGTTTTCGAGTATGCAGATTTCAATTAAGAAGACCATTGATTTGAACCTTCAAAAATGAGGGAGGGGCAACCCCACCCCTTTAGTCAAGTTTGTCATATTAGCCTACCATTTTACATTTTGAGGTTTTCGAATATGCAGATTTCAATTAAAAAGACTATTGATTTGAAATTTTAAAAATGAGGGAATAGAGGAGGGGCAACCCACCCCTTCAGTCAGGTTGATCATATTCGTCTACTATTTTACATTTTGAGGTTTTCGAATATGCAGATTTCAATTAAAAAGACTATTGATTTGAAATTTTAAAAATGGGGGGGGGGGCCAACCCCATCCCATTAGTCAAATTTGTCACACTAGGCTGCTAATTTGCATTTTAAGGTTTTCGAATATGCAGATTTCAAATATAATAACCACTGATTTGAAATTTGAAAAATGAGGGAATGGGGTAGGGGTAACCCCACCAGTTCAGTCAAGTTGGTCATATTCGTCTACTATTTTACATTTCGAGGTTTTCGAATCCACTCTTTCAGTGAAATTTGTAATATTCGTCTAACATTTTACATATTGAAGTTTTCAAAGATGCTCCTTTTGAACAAAGTAATCATGGTTCCACAAATTCAAAAATGGAAAGCGGGTGGAAAATCTGCCTTTTTGGCCATGTTTATCAATTTCTACCAACATTTTCGAATACTTTCAAAACTTTTCGAGTGTCTTCGAAACTTTTCGTGTATTTTCGAAACCTTTCGAGTATTTTCGAGTATTTTCAAAACTTTTCGAGTGTTTTCGAAATTTTTCGAGTATTTTCGAAACCTTTCGAGTATTTTCGAGTATTTTCACAACTTTTCGAGTGTTTTCGAAAATACTCGAAAATTTCGAAAATACTCAAAAAGTTTCAAAAATACTCAAAAGGTTTTGAAAACACTCGAAAAGTTTCGAAAATACTCGAAAACATTCGAAAAGTTTCGAAAA
>JABASH010000464.1:0-40074 GCA_019776445.1 Tomocerus maximus
CAGTAACAAACCCTATTAATTTTCTATGTCTATTGGTTTGCTCACTTTGTCTTCATTTCGATAGTCAAAGTGAAAAATAGGCAATTGTGTTTCTAATATTTTGTTAGCATTACGGAATTACTTCTTTAACCAAAATGACTTATAGTAAATAAATTTTCAGTAACATTTTGATAGCCAATGATTTAACTTTCTGCAAATTTTAAGTCAAAATAACTTGCTTTGACATTCTGTTCATTTTGATATCCAAAATAACTTGATTTGACATTTTGTAGCCAAAATGACTTTCTTTGAGTTTCTGTTCATTTTGAAAGTCAAAATTACTAGTATTAATTTTTCGTCCATTTTGACCAATAAAATACTTGGATAAAAAAACAAGGCCCCATTACTCGGACGGGCTTCTGTTACTGCTTGCCGTAGGTTTTTATTCCAGCGTTCATGTGGAGAGTCTGTGAAGAAAGACATTATGTATTGTAGTTAGTTTATGAAGACAGAGTGGAAGTAGAAGCAATGAGTGTGGAAAGGGGAGAGAGAGATGAGGATGTAGAGCTGCTACTGATGTGCATGCAAAACGAATGGATGATGTTCCAAATGATGCATTAGGGAATATTAAAAGTACTCATGTTGGAAAACGACTTTGTGAATTGGGTGCCCACAAGGCAATGAAATATGAGTGTATCAATGTTATGCCAGCGCATCAAATTTTAGTAATTTTTCTTTTCCCTCTTTTGTTGAGAGTCAGAGAAAGTCAGAATCACTGGATTCATTTCCATATTTCCAACGATCCTTTCCTCCTTCTGTCTATGCATAATGCACACAGAGCAAAGATTCAAAGAAATTTAGCAATCCCCATTACGTTGTGTATGTAAAGTAGTTACAATAGTCCGTGCATTGGCTACATCACACAACTTACAAACTATTTTGTTATGTCGCCAGCTCTTTCAAACTTATGCCTCTTAATATGATCTATGAATCTAGAGACTCACCTACACCCACCTAAATATTCTTCTGACTATTAGTAAGGTTAATAGTAGTACTTCCTATATCAATCCTTTACTTGACTTTGGTAATATGTAAAAGACCCAGCTCATACTTACAATTCTCCCTGTGTTTTCACGGGGAGGGGAAACATTAATGAAACTTGTGTGTGTATTCAATATATTTCAGAACATTTTTATTTCTGTGATGCTCGTAATGATTACTATTACTACTTTGTGTTCTTATTTTCTGTACATTGCATTCTTACATAACTTGCACACTGTTATCTAACAGAAAACCCTAAATTATGAAAGATATTGTAATAATATTAGCATTGAGATGCATTTGCTATGTGTATGGACGTGCTACAGTAGAATATTATCAGTTTATAGTACCTACAATGTATTTATGCTTGGCTTTTGTAGATTTATGAAAATCCAGTGATAACCTTTCTTTGTGCTCATAAAGCAGAAATAAACTGCTCCTTGTGTACATTCAAAGGAAGAATGATGAAAAGAAATGATTGCATCAGCAAAAGCCATACTCGGATGAATAATATACATATAGTAATGAAACTCTCTCTCCTTTTAACTTAACTATAAGTCAGTCTCCGCTATACAATCACTCTTTTTAATGAAACAGCAGTTTTCCGATATACACCAAATATTATTCGTATAAATTGCAAATGTGAAACATGTAATAAACAAATAAGATTTTAAAGCGTGCTTACTTAATACATTTTCATCAGGACTCCTTTAATTTAAAGCGTACTAAGCATGTGATGCTAAAAAATATATTTGTCCAGGTGTGCATACAGTATTTTACATATTGAACTGCATGCACGGAACTACGATGTACATTGCACTTTTTCCTGCATTATAAAATAGACCACGCATTCAAACAAAGATGTTATCACCACTGAGAATTGCAATGTAGATTTTGATAATTACAGCTTTTTTAAAGAAATTTATTTCAACGCTTATGATTTCAGGGGCAAAGGACTACATTTCAATGTTACACCAAATCTATGTATTTGTTTTATTAGAATTTGTTGACGAGGACCACACAATCAAAATTGTAGCATACATATAAGCTCTGCGAAACACTGTCATTACTTTCGAACATGGTAAATTGGCAAGAATTAAAAAAAAGAAAATAAGGGAGTATGTAAACAAAAATAAATATGTGCACGTAGAATACTTTATTGTGTTTATGTACCTATGGTTGATGTACAGGGTTATAACAATATGAAATACGCTCCTATGAATTTGAACAGCAATCAGAGAGAGAGAGATTCAACATTTTTAAAAACACCAATCGAAATCCACAATTTTTTATGACTTAGACTGATGGTAACTGCTTTTTGCAAGTCGTATTTAACGTACCAAGTCTTTATTGATGCTAAAACATTTACTGCAGGAGTTCTTATGTATTTCTGAAGACTACTTTTATTAATCTTCCCTAGGATAAAAACACTTTAGCACTATGGTATAGGAACTGGTACATTATCTAATACAATAAAATTATTCTAAGGAACATCATCAGAATTCGCCTATTCAATCACTATTAAGGACATGCATATTATAAGAATTGGAATATTTACATAGATGTCATGTTAATTTTTAAACCTCGATTATTTTAATCTTTTACCTACTGCTTATAGATGGGTGTTGAGCAATTCCTGGAAATAATGAATAATATTAATCTAAAGTTCCACCATTACTAACAGATAGTAATGCTTTAAGAGATTATTTGGGTAGGGAGATGTCGGTAGGTGGTTGAGATATTTGTGCCCCTGTAGTAGAAGTAAGTATAAGTCGTAAAGAAAAGCTAATGGTAATAGTTGATGGTTTACAGGTCAACAAACACGATTAGAGCAAGTACGTATAGGTCTGGCTGGGAAAGACATGAAGCGTAAGTCCGTCCGTGCGGCCGTGTATTGTGTGTCTGTGAGTCTCACTGGTGTGTGCTGTAATAATATCCTGGATTAATGTGAACATGCAAATTGTCGTGTGAGTTAATAACCTCAACTTTAACCAGCTAACATAATACACACTGCAAAACAACTAGGATGTACCATAATTTTCCTTAAAATACTACAAAGCCGTAAAAGTAGAAGGAAAATTCGTACTTACCAATAAGCTTTGCTAGGAGAAATGCAAAACTCTGTTCGTGAATGCCGTCGTCGGACGTGGCAGAGAAGGGACGGTTTGCAATGCCATAGGAGTGCATATTAGTGGAGCAGAGCAGCCTGGACTAATAATAAACGCATTCAAAAGCCTTCCGTGATCATTTTAATTGCGTGAAAGTACCGATTTTATGAGACGTTACTTCCTTTTAATGTACACATGGATCGTATGTGAGAATAACCGTACTTGTTATGACGTACATTGTGGAATGCCCGAATTTATTACATTCCCAGGCATAAGTACTTTCCCTTCCCTTTTTCCTGGCTGCAACGCTAACCATGCCATAATGGCAACGACAAAGTAAAATGAAATAACGCAACATTTCCACTTTATAATTTCATGGGATATTGTCAGAATAGACTCCCTCAATCCACTTTTACCCTTTCTTGTTTGCTTTCTCTCCCTATTCATACAAACTCTTGTTATGTATCCATTTAAAACCCAATGAGGTCCTATGAACTGTTCCGACTTTTTATTTACCACATTAAGCTTGTAGCTATTTCGTAGCTTTTATGCTACCGACAACGGAAAGTGTCATGATTTACAGTTGAGGCTAAGACAAATATTGATGCCATTTTTGGTTAGTATCCTTAATAGGTCATCGTTTCTCACACTCACGCCTTAACAAACCCAACAATTTATATTCATCATGCTATATTCAACTACTTCTCAAACTATAAGATAACAAAGGAAAAATAATTTGTACCATAAGATTATTAGATACATCAATGATATTCAAAGGCAACATTTACATTTAGCCAATAACAACGAATTTTGGGATGGCTGGATTAGTATTAGCATGTATTAGGGCATTAGTACTCAATTAATATTCACGATAAGCCATATAATGCACAGTAATGCAATGTTTTTGTTACAATTTTCAGTACAGGTAGACAATTCGACGAGCTAAAATCAAACTGAATGCACACATAATCTTGTTCATCCATTTCAAATCAAACCTTTTATTTAAAAAATTATTGTCATAAATAGTTTATTTTTTCGTCATCAGTACCATCTTTTCAAGAAATAGCAATGGCACAACATAAATTTTGTACATTTTTTAGAGGTAAAATTCTTCAGGAGTTTATACCCGTGAGAGACACAAAAAGTGGTATTGAATAAGTCGTTTGTGACAAATCGGCATAAACGGAAATATTTCTTTTCTATGATTATGATGTGATAGAGTGTGATAAAAGAATATTGAAACTGGTTTCAAATAACAAGTTGCATCGAGTATGGTCCCAGTCATCGGGATATTATTAGCTTTTCCCAGGGAAATCGACATGACTTGAGGAGTATTGGTTATGAATTGAGCGAGAGGGTAAGTAAGGTAAAGTGAGTGAATAGATTGAAAAACGAAAAGGCTTTAGCTTTACTTGACTTGGTTTTGGCTTATGGGCCGAATGAAATTCGTATATATGTTTAAAGAAGGATATTTGTGCAGATGGAAAGCCCAGTGTAGAGGGCACTTATAAGAAAGTGTACTTTCTGTCTCGGATTTGAATGGAGATGACTCTGTGTCATGAGCTAACAGTATTTATGATATGATAAGTATAGGAGTGTAGATAGTTTTGATATCGTAAAAGTTGTTCTCGCTGTTATACAGTCTGTTCAGTTGGGTCTATTGGTTCAATTGAGTTCACATTCTACAGAATTTCAGTTAAGTTGAGTTGGGATGAGTTGGATGGGTGAAGTCGACTTATGCGAGTGAGTACTCTTTTCCTTCTGCTCCTCAAGCGACGAAAAGTAGTTTTTCTCAATATTCATACGCTGGATTAGAAGTAGGAGCTGAGGAGCTTATCGAACACCCAGAACCTGTGCATACATTCTAGAGACTAGCAAAGTAATTCATTCTAGACTCACTCTCTTCTGCAGTGCCCAGCCTACGTACACAATCTACTTACCTATTAAGGCTCCTGAAATACTCTCTTCCCTTGTTTTCCGACTATAAATCCGAAATCTCCGATATAGTTCCTAAGTAAAGCTGAGAGCTATCTCCACTCATTTTGTATATACCTAATAGAAAAGTGTAACATTAGTAATGGAAAAGAGAGGATCTTAAAAGTATTCGCGAACGTGCAGATCTAAGTGTCTGTACAGTACCTGTGTGTGTAGAGAAGAGTTCCTCGCAAACTGATGTTGAGAAGTAGTAAAGTACCTTGTGATGATGAGAAGTAGAGTAAAGAGTAGCGACTACAAGTAGAGTGTCTATTTACACATGATGATGAGAAAGCCTTGTGTATTTGACAGGTTTTTGAGTGTTGAATGAAGCTTTGGCTATCTTAAGTATGGAGATGACTCTACTTTCCATCCCACTCCCTTCCCATCTCAACTTTCCCACCCAAAGAAACTCTAAGCTCCCTACACATAAAATATGCAGTCTATTACATTCTAACATAACATCCAACCTAAAGTCTAAATCTACCTAAATACTGCAAAAAGACCTTTAATGGGACCAATATGACGAGGGGAACTTTTCCAGAAATTCCTACAGAAAATAAATAGTAACAGTCCCATTTATCCATCCACCAATCACACTTTTAAAACTCACAAATATTTTATGCCTACTACTCGTACTATAAAAGCTACTTATGCAAAAACTGAGATTTGGATTACAATGCCAGGGACAACCATCTACAACTACACCCACCCAGGGCCAACAACCGAAAAATTGCTTTCTCTAAGATAAGTATATTTAAGGAATGGGTACAATGGGTAGTATGTAAGTATGTGAATGCACAGCAGATTAAATTTTATTAAAATTAAGGATTGTCTCCTGATTATAGAGTTTACACTTTCTGTTTTTCGCTATTCGTATCTGATTTCATTACAATCTCTCATTATTAATCTAGTTGTATTAATTTCATGTGCGATGGGATAACGAACGCAAATTGTTACACATCGGACATCGATGCGAAAAAATAAAGATGCGAATACTTAGGCTATTTTACCATTGTTGCTTGTTTAATGAAAATGTACAACATGGTAATGCGACTACTACTGTTTATTATTGGCTGTTTACAGGAGACTACAAAAGAGACTATTGGTTTTTGTCAAAGAAGAAAATCATTTATATGTAGTTGACTATAGTATCCTTTTGTGATAATGAGCTTAAGAGATTACAACCGTGTGTTCAAATCAAAGCTCATTATTTGACAAAATTGACATTCATATCGACGTAGTTCTAAATTACATAAATCTCCGTTTGTCCGAGAGATTTTACATCAAAATGAGGCCACCACAGAAGTCAAAATATCCTTTGAGGAATTAGGGAAAACAGAAATCAAACGTTTGTAAAAAGCTTTTGCACACAGGAATATAGGTACTTAGCTCTTGATACACTCTAAATATTCATTCATGCCTGGGTTCGCAATTCGTAATCAGCCTTAAGCTGTCTGTACATTATTTCCTTATGCAGCATCATTTATTTTACTTCAACTTCAACCGAACGGAAAATGAGAGTGGGCAGCCTAAAGTTTACAAAATATATTGCGTAATGGTTGTTCATCTGATTGATCTGATAATCAAAGTGATCTTATCAAAGTAGATCTATAGAGCTTTACCTAGAAAATCATTAAGTAGAATTAATGTTCGGGGTTACACATTAAATAACTTGTCAGGCTATTTGTTCGTAAACATCTAATAATAGACAGTTAATGCTCTTTCTGCAAATACCTTTATGTAAGTGTTCTTCATAGTTTTATGTCATACTTAGCTTGCTTATATAATTCGCAACTATATTATATAGTACTTATATAATATAGTGCCATACAAATAGTACTTAGTGTAATATTGAAAGTTAAAGAGGATTCTCTTTGCGATATAGGATGATGTGTAATATGTAAGTAAGTAGTGTGACTGTAAGTAGGGCCATAAATAGGGAGAGCATTTAAAGTTAAGGGCAATTGGAAGGCAGGTATGAAATGACAGAAAGATGTTGCATATTGCAGTTTTCCATTCTGGGGAGGACTAGAATGGAATTGTATGGGCAGTGTATATTTACGGACTCGTTTTATAGTGGCCGTTGAGAGTAGAGTAGAGAGGGAGGTCGTCGGTGGAAAGTAGAATGGTAAATATAAGGTAAGAGTCTAGGTGCAGTAGTTATTTTTCAGTAGTCGGTAGTTGAAGTAGTAGTAAGTAGAAGGAAAGAGAAATGGTTGCTCTCGTATTAAAAGACATAAGCTACAATAGACTAAAGTGAAAAGGGAAAGTAGAGAGAGAGAAAGCGAAAGAAAGTGGAAACTTTTAGCGTCGTCAGCAATTTTGGCAGTTTGCAGTCACTCAAGCACTCAGCAAAATGGTCACTCGCCATCACCATATCTAACAACTACTCCGTACATACTTATAAAAGGGTATACGTGTGCTAGAAAGCTAAAGTTACGCTACGTTATGTTAGCTAACACTTTCTGGTCTTGTCTATCAGACCAAGGCAAGGAAAGTGTAGCCGACTGGACAAGAACAGACCACTGACCATTTACTTCCATTGACAAGAACATGACTAAATCTCCTGTGGACTGGCCTGACTCCTTTACTTGGTGCACTAGTCTCCGTCCGACTCAGGTTAGCAGCCGAATCGACTTTTCTCAAAATGCAAGGACCTATCTATTTGCTAGAGCGATATGTATGACCAAAGCAAGACGAAAATGTTCCTTTTCTTAGTACTCTCCTACAATTCTACTTTTCCTCGCCTCACTGTCTCTTCATACGTATAGATTCACTTTTACTCAACTTTTGGGTATAGGAAACGCTATACTTGTCTGAATACAATACACGAGCGTAATTCAATGCAAGTAACGTAGTAATGTAATAAAATGTATCTAATGCATTCGATCTGACTTATCTTTGCATGGGCTTGAATTGGTTTCTATTTAGTTTGCTTGGTTTTCTCAGATATATTTTTATACTATAAAGAGGACTATATCTATATTAGGGTTGACTCTATATACATGCTATATAGTGCTATATATGTAATACTATATGGCTGAAGTGAGTCTTAGTGAGTAAGGGAAACATACAAGTATGCCTTTCCGGCCCCGTTGCCCTACGTCATTCTAGATTGAGACGAATTCTGAATTTTTTGAAGGCCTGCCTTGGGTTGTGTTAGGGTCTTGTCTGGCCGAGTCCTTTCAAATAGAAACACATAAGTAAGACGGGAGAGAGAAACAAGGAAAAGAGCTTGTAAAAAATAGCTGTATTTCTTTGGTGTGACTTTGGATTTAGTTTTACACACCATTTGCCTCCCGTATCCCTAATCTTTACAGAGAAAGTTGAAAAGGAAAGAACTTGTCTGCAGACAAGACAAGACAACAGATGAGAGGGTGTCGACAGCAAATGTAAATTTTTCCAGAGATACATCGCCCTACTTTCCTCTCAAGGAAAGTGGAGGAGAGTCGACAGGAAGAATAGCTTGGGAGCCTTAGCGGAATAAACGAGATAGATGGATATTATGAGATACATGGAAAGATCGACGGGGAAGATGAAGAGAAGGCGGGGGATCAATGATCATTATGGATAACATCAGTTCGGCAAGAGTCTCCCACACCATCCGACTCAACACACTTTTGACTTTCCTCATCTCTGATTTTCTAGACAACTTTTCATCATTCCCAACGTCCTACCCTACTGCATCAACTATACATTACTTACTACATACTGTCTTCCTCTCATCAAACAAATCAATAAACTCATAATTATACTAACATCTATCAACACCTTTCTTCGAGCTTTAAAATTATAATTCTTTCCTGACCTACTACGCTATACCTGTCTTAGATACATCTTTTGGACATTGTTTTTAGATAAACGTACGTTAATTCAACAAAATGATTTACCACAGAAACCTTGGCGTTGAGATTACCTACCTATATGTCTTAGATTTAAAAATTCTATATACTTAAAATGTAAAAAGTTGTCGAGTTTTTAAATAACTTGGTACTATCCTGAATGGAAATCGTAAAAAATTTAAACACGTTTTTGTGTTCCACGCAGTTAACAGTGCATTTACAGTCATCACTCATAACTAACCCTGATGTATAGGTCTTATCGTTAGTAATTTTTGTAACTTGTACCCAAGCTTAACTTTATTCAATAAGGAAAGCATTCAGGTTGCAGGATATTGCACAATTTATGTACTTCTTGCACAAAAACACAATTGTTGAATGCAATTATATTGTCCTTCATGTTTGTTTCGATTTTCTTGGAGGCAGGATTGAAAAAATTGCAAAAATTAGTGTTTGCAGGGCGAGTACTGAAAACGATTACACTTGATGGTAAACAGTCGGTGGAAATAGAATGAGACTTTTCCATTTGTAGCACAAAAAGTTTAATACACTTTACGCAAAGATATTGATAACAACATAGATATTATAACTGCGTGAATAGGAGCATAGGCATGTTTTAATAACAGTTGCAGCTTTTGCAGGAGGAGGAATGGCAGTATATATTTGTTATGTGGATTATACCAGAAGAGTACAATCTGTAAGATAGAAAGACTATTATTATCTATAGGATATAGGTATTTGTGTGTAGGTATAGTATGTAAGTATATGGTAGTGCAGAGTGTGTAGAGAAGGGTAAGTAAATGAACTATACTTAAAATAGAAAAATGGATTTGGTCGATCTGCCCCAGCATATCCGTTTTTTCTTATCAGCCGGCGAATTCGTTTCTAGTTTCTACGCTGTGAATTGAATGGACGAGTCAAGCGGGCATTATTCCATTCTGCTATCTGCAATTCACATCCGTTCAAGTCAAGTCGTGTCAGTTGAACTCAATTTAGATCAGTTCATTTCCCAGTTTGATTCGAATAACTCTTCTCTAGCATTTCTTCATTTTTTAGAATTATTGGCTTGGAAATAAAGGAGAGTTGAATGGGATTGAATACTAATGGGCATGACAATGGGTATTTCTTTATGCTCACTCTTTTCTTTCGCACGAACTTCTTATCTCCACATACGTAAGGAACGAGCCACTTCACAACGATTTTCTCGGATCGCTGGAATATTTTTAAATATCATGCTACAAGGAAAATACCGTCATTTGCTTACATTGTTAGTTCAAATCTTTGCAATACCAGACTGGATTAGTCCTATTATTATAGAATTGTGCTATGTGATGCATGCAGATAGTCTTTAAGACCCAGAGATAACTATTCATTTTATTATGCACGCATTTATTAAATGATACTTTGCCATTTACTTCAGCTACCCCGCTGCATTCAAGTTCACATTCTTTCCTAATTTTTATTACTTGTTAATCTTTATTTGAGAATTCTGCTACACGTGAAGATATGCTGCATAGCAAATACAGATAATCAACCCATTTAAACATGCACCGGTAACAAGACTCTAAATCTCGTTTCGCCATTGCATTCATTAGTGTACATTATAACAGCAATTGTGTTTTATAACAAGACAACATCAAACACAAGAGGTTATTACAGCTATTCACGACATTTCTTAATTCAAAAATCAGTTAGATTGAAATTCTAGGCTTTGACCATGTAATTCCAACTGCTTTGTCAGACTTGATCTATGCCTATAGTCAAAGTTAAGTATGTGCAATGAAACTATTTAATCTTCAGTTTTATGACTTGTACATGCAAACATCTACTTTAAAACCACAGTAACTTTCGTCACCATTCAGGTGTACTAAAACTCAATCCGAAAGAATTTAGTTGGGTAGGCGTACCTATTTTTCTTTGTCAAAACTTCGCAAGCAAAATTCACACTGCTGCCTGATTATTAAAGAAAGCATCTCTGTAGGTCTCATTTTCAAAAGCATCGTCGAAAATTTTACTTCTGTCAAAAGTTAGTAAGCAATCTGATACAAAGACAGTCTTCATCCAAACAACATTGTCCCGTTATATACGTACTCCAAATGAGAATAAGGTTTACTTATTCATAGCACGCATTACTAGAAACATATTATGTACTCCTCTGTTTACTCTTCAAATGCTAAGTATAATATAACGGTGAAATATCTGGCCAACCTGGTATGTTTATCCATATCTACTATTATTGTTTGCGTACACTAGGTATAAGTAAAATATGGAAAAGATGGTCATGGTACAAAAAAGCCAAAGACATGAACTCGATTGGGTATATCATACGAATTCATCACAGGGTAAATCATGGAATGGAATCCGAATTAAATATAATTCGGATTTCAAAGGTATATGTTTCCGAATTAAATTCCTATTTTGGCCATCCGTCAGAATCTTTAAGCCGCATTGCTCTAATTACAATCACATTCATGTAGATGTTCGAATGCCCAGTAGTTCTTTCACAGAAAGTAGGAGGTGGAGGTGTATACTTGATTGTTGATGTCTTAATATAGGTATGACGTAATACTTTCATGTATTAATATGCCCACCTTAAATTTTGTAGTACTATTTTGAGCAAACAAAGACTGATACTGTGTAAGAGTGATAAAAGGAGATGAGGCAAGATGACAAGACGTGGGATTGATTTCTGGTGTGTTATTTCCTACTTTTTGATTGTTGACGTTAGTTATGCTATAGTAAGTAGTGAAATGGAATATTCACGTTCATTCATTAGTGGTTCATGTACTTATTCCGTATACATACATAAATACATAAATAACGTGACTTATTGTTAGAATATTAGTAAACACGATAGTACGAATATAAGACAAATGTAAGATACAATATCAAAGGTACATAGTAGTGGGAGGACTATAATGTATTGTAAAAGATGCGTATAGAGCATAGATGAGAGGACATTAATGTTTGCAGTGAACTTAAATGATTGTGCCATGTGTAGATATCCGGGTTTAGACTGTAGGTATAATCATAATAATGATAAACTTGATTTGTTTTCTCGGAAAACATCATCTGGCTGACATGAGCAAACAATAAGTAAGCTATTCACTTAGGACGACAGGAGACAAGAGTAGTTTGTATAGAGCTTTTATGTTCTGATTCGTTGCCATTTCCTAGTCTCCTACCAAACTCCTCTTCTCGTTTGGACCATATCAATTTCCTTTTCTTTATCTCTAAACATACTGCCTTATTGCCTCCCGCATTAGTTTTTAGGAAAATAATACAACTCTACATCATTATTTTATGGTCTTTTGTCGTTGCTCAATGAAAAGATAACTAATAACATGTACACTAGATAGGCATTGTTCAGTAATGATTTTTCCCCGATCTGTGGATATACCTTATTATTAACATGAATAGAGTGACAGTGAATGTAAGGTTCTTGTTCTAGACAGTTTGGCAGAAAAATGACAGGATATTTGATATTATCTCTTACTCTAGTGTCATTAGATATAGTGGATCTGTTGATGAAGATTATCTTACAATGTAGGCGTAAAATATCAACGTTCACAGACAGAGAGCTTTTGGTAGCACAGAGTGAGACTGGATGACCAAAATATTTCAGTGAATGTAGTATCTATACATAATACACGTGTCAGACCACACTCAATTCATATAAACCAGATAAGTAAAATGGAAGTTGGATGAAAAGCAAAAAATTCTTTGCGTTTTGTGTAGCGTGTGAAATGGAAAATAATGATTGCAATGTTATCCTCAGTGTATATAGTGAATGGACAGGAAATGTGATGAAAGCTTCGTAATGAGTGAAAGCTTCACGCTTTAGTTATCAACCGCAATGTATTGCGATTGCGACATAATCATCAGTTCTCTGTGGAAAGATTTCTAGGGCCTTTTCCTCAGTGTGCTATAGTATCTCTGGTTTCGCAATAAATCTTTGTCGAAATGAATTTCATATCCTTTTTTCGCAAATGAAGAAATAAATTGTAAATCATCCTGTGCTAGGTAAATAGATATCTCTGTTGTTAGTCTGAACAAATCTAGACAAGTGTATAATATATTCGAGACATATCAGTATTTAATATAAAGTTTGTAGTCAGGTATAATAGGAAAAAGAGACTGTGTGTGACAAGAAAACCGCAACAGTCGACCCGAATGGAGCCGAAGTCAAATCACAGCAGTCCTGATAAGATACAGAGCAGTCCTGAGTTGAGTTGTGTAATTGTGTATCAGAGTATCTTATTAAGTTTATGTTTGAGATTGGGAATCCCTAGTTATTTGGCGCATCCCATTTCTTAGAAAGTCTTCTCGTCCTCAGCTAAAGTCAAAACAACTCAACTCTCATTTCATACTGCCAAACCAGGAGTTGTGTTCGTAAATGTAAATGCAGCAGGAAAATAGGGAGTGAAACCAAAGAAAGTGATATATATATTATAACAGGGGAGAGGTAGACTGGAGATAGATATTATTTGCAACAGAAAGCTGAGAAAGTCCAAAACGAATAATGGTGCTCTGGTTTGCTCTGATTTAACTTACTTGGCTGCAGACTACAAAGCAAAGCCGAATTATATTACAAGATGCTTCACTTCACTTACACGTTGTTGTTCAGCTCACTCAGACTCGATTGAGGAAAAAGCCAAGACTGCTCGAGTAATAAACTGAGAATCTTATGATATAGAGGAAAGTCCCAGTAGTAAACCAACGTTAATAAGTTACGTCTATCTCCACGTATATTATTACTCTGCCCATACTCTTCCTTCCGCATTTCCCTACTCCCAGCAATTAACAATCTCTATATTAGAATACTGACTCCCTAATATGAATCCTTCCTTGCTTTACATAACAAATGATAACACTACATTACAGATAGACAAATGTCTCTTCGGCAATAATTTTCAAATGTAGTTCACCATTCTTGCTAATACCACACAATCACATCCCAAGAACCTTGTTCCTAGTCCTCATGTACAAAACGGGCACATATATTCCTCCTTCCCCCATTTCCTTTCAAAATTGATCGAGGAAAACTCATTTACTATTTCTACATAAATTCGAAGGTATCTACAACAAAACCTGTTTACGCGAAAATACTACCTAGGATGGCAGGTAATTTCATTTGGTGCATTACCGTATAACATTCTGAATCCAAAATGAAAAATTAATCCACTTATAAGTAACAGATACCTACAAACAAAAATGGTCTTCAATTTAGTGTACTAACTTTATGACAACATAAATTGAGCTAACTATACAGAATTTACCTATTTAATATGTATATTTAAGTTGCAATTGCAAATAACCTATGTAAAATGGGTTTCCGATAGTTTAGTACATTGTTGCTTTTATCTGCCCACATTGCAGATTGAACATTAATACTACATAGAACGATAAGTAATGATATTGGGACTATTATGCAATAGATACTAGACTATTGCTGCGAGGAGACATTTGAGAAAATAAGTAAACTGCCTTTCCGCTCCTGTAGTGTATCAACTGCTAAGACTAAACTAAACTGAGAGCTGAATTCAACTAAACTGTGAGGAGATTTATGAGACTTAGGGTTACCGGGAATTCCCATTCCTAAATAAGATCTCTCTGATTCAGATTCCTTTACAATTGCGTCAGTACAGTGTGCAGAGGTCCATATTGTAGAGCACGTCAGTAGGATCAGGCCGAAAGAGCATAGAAGATACGGCGGAGTGTCTATGTAGGGACAGAATCTGCTAGGAAGCTAATTCACTTTATGTTTTTGTCCTACAAAGATACTAAATCCCATTATAGGCAACTGTAGTTAAAAGACATATATTATACTTGAACACATGAGCATGTCCTACTTATATATGTGCATGTATAAGTAGTGCAGATAGTTTCGTCCACATTAAATCCTGCAATATTTAACTGTTTTCTGCTGAAAAATAGAGATTTACGTATACAGTTATATGTATTTATGTTCGTGGCTGTGAGGGTCGTTCGCTCATTTTGTAGATCATGTGTAGGAAGAGTGACTTTCTTTCGTATGCTAAGCAATTGTGTTTGGGAAGTTATCTGAAACCACAGTATAGCCGTTTTAATGATTGCATGCAAAAGTAGATAGGTATGGAAAGAAAAATAGAGTTTACTTACATATTTGTAAACTATATTTACAGTAAATGGAAATTGGATTAAATTGTTTCAGTAGAAGTACATTCGTCTTGTCTCCTTGCTAAACACGAGGATTGTTCAACCAAGTTTGAATAAAATAAATTGAAAAATAGTATTAGACTTATCGTTTGAGTTGATGCAGAAGCACACACAAATAATAGTAATCTAAAGCTAGTCTAAAGTTAGTTTGCCACTTTAGAAACTAAGTAATAAAAAGCTGATTGTAAAAGCTTTGTAAAGTCTTTTTTGTTTATTCCGTGATGCACTCAAATAGAAATGTAACAGGGACTGTATACAAATCGACGAAAAGGGGACGTACTCGTATTATAAATACTATACTACATAAATTGCCATATTTTATAGAAACTTTGGTATATACTTATGTCACAGTAAAAATAAAGTAGATCGTCCGTTCTACTTACTTGTATATCAAAGTGTAGTGATTTTACAATGTGGCAAAAACAAGTAGGTATCTATGTACATAAACCTAGTTGAATAAATTGTGGTTTATTTTCTCCGGGCAAAAGCGAGCAATTTTCCTTGCGATTTCACTAGCCTCACATTTAATTTTAAAGTAGTGCCACACAGCTTTATCAAGGAATCAATATTCAATTAGCTCACATCAAGCCATATTTTACATACCTACGACTTGGCTTGACATAAATACTGCAATGAAACGTTTCCAGTAATTTATTAGACGAAGGAGTGTACATAGAAGGACATAAATAAGCTGTGAGCTTCATTTTACTAGTTCGTTAGTAGTCGGACGATTATTTGCGCCATGCTTAGTGGGATAACGATAAAGTATTTAATTTTTGCTACATTAACTCCTACTTAAGTTTTTAGTACAATCTATCGCCAGAGAGAATTGTATGCAAGGCAGGTGTTCGGCTTTGCGAAATTATATATACGATACAAACAATGGATTACATTCTAATCCAGCTTCTGTAGCCGCAACCAATTCGTACCTATTTAAAATTGAAACTGAAGGCATTACCGTGAGAATTGGGAAAGCGTCTTCATGTATGCCAAATGTATGTATACAACATTCAGAGCCCGTCGTCGGTGGTTTCGACAGCCAAGGCAAAGGAGAGTCTAGACGCAGAGCAGTTCTAACTAAATGCTCTGCTCATGATTTATAGAGATTTGCTTTAATAAATCTTATGAAATTATGAGCTTTTATTAGACAGAATTACTACATGCAATGGAACATACCTTATATGCAAATATTTCAGTACAGCCTGATTTGTATTCATAACGAAACATTACCCACCTACTTTAGTCACTAGCAGAAGACCAGCACTAGAGTCAAGATAAGGAAAGACCACAAAAGGAATCCTATAGGCAATAACCCGCTAATCATAAAAATGTGAAAAATGATGAAGAAGGAATGTTATTGATTAGACTATTAGGTTACTTATCTCTAGTCACCTCCCGTGTACAACTATTCACGTAATGTATCAAAATGTTCCGTTTCCTTTTTCAATCCATACATGACATGTACTGTAGCTCGAGCTATTTAATATGTGTAGGTGTGCTTAGTATACATATAAATATTTTTCCGTGTAAAAGTTACAGGGATACTAATAACAGGTGCATGACATAAATAGTAATATGCAGGTAATGCTGTTAGGTATACTTAATATATTAGGAGTGCCTAATAGAAATCTACGACTGCTGGGGCAGCTTATAAATCCCTATTGCTGGTGCATGTTGCAAGTAATTAGCACTCGAAAATAATCCATTTTAATTTCTCCATATCGAATAAATAAACCAGCTGCATTTCTCCAGGTACTCAATGTGTGTACGTACATGCATTTATGCAATTATTCTGCTCTTTCCTTCAAATTCGACTAATCAGCCAAGTCAAGGCAGGAACTCACTCCGTTTGCTCAACCTTTCAAATATTATTCCGTTTTCTATTTCAGTCCTAACCACACCATTGGCAATAAACTCATAAATATTTACATAGTTCACGTCAGAACCCGGGGCATAAGAGTTAATCCAGTCTCGTGATGGAAAAGAAACATAGCTGAGTGCATATTTAGCTATAATATAATGTAAGTATGTATAAGTAGTGGAGATAAGAATCGCGGACTCACGCTACCTATATGCGAATAATTATAATCACGGCTTTGATTTCCCCAGCTCCGCAGGTGTAATGTGCTGATAAAATTTATATTGCCCGATATATTTAATATATCTTCATATCCTGTGCATAATAAAGCATGTTCACTCATCTTACTCTTATCTCAAAGTCTACATATTTGTATGGCTTTGTTTTATTTCCTTTCATTGCAAATGTTGTGGGAATTCCGGCATGCTCTTTCCAACCCTTATACAATAATTTTTAAAAGTAGGTTTTGTCACCATATGACTACCTAACATGCTTCCTTGAATGAAATGAGATCAATGGAATGACAAAGCTGACCTAACTTACTTTAATGCTTGTTAGTGCCCTGACAATTATTTGTGGTCCCTATTTTCCAGATTAGTTCCAGTAAATCTCAATGAGAGAGGGGAATTTGGATACGTTAAATTATCAACGTGATAAATGCATCTTGGTCCTCTTCCGACTAATTTGACCCTTATTGGAACAAGGAAAATATATGGAAGACAATCTAAAAGGTGATGCATTGACTCTAATACCCTGAAGACGAAAACAACTGAATATTTCATGTATTTATCCTTTGCTACTTGCAAAATACACAGAGTTGTGTTTATTTGAAACGGGGAAAGATTCAATCAATGTCCAAACAAGATAAATTAGCACTAAAAATAATGTGATTGTGCAATAGATTCGGTTGACTACATTTTGATCATGCAAACGCAATCGTTCCGAATCAAATCAAAGTGTCACTGTCAATTAACCTGTGTATGTATACGGGGAAATGCCAGGAAATATATAGACATTAAAATGTAGTTTAGATAGTCGAACACTAGTTTACTAAAGATAAATTGGAGAAAGCAAGTGAAAAGCTCCTTTTGTAGATTGGATTTATTTCCAGCTACAACCGCATGGACAAAATACTTTGATTATTATATATACATGGACAGAAAAAAGGCTAATGTACACTGACTGCCTATACGTTAGTGTGAAACTTGAGCACAACGTTAGTAATGACATTGACGAATCTGCTTTCCTTTCCCATATCCGATTTACGTAGTATAACCATGAAGAAAATTATGGAACATATAAGGTTTTATACTTTTTTGCTGGATGTATACCAAATTATTTACTTATAACTCCTTCGCATCTAAAATTTCTGTACCATAATACCTATTTTAATTTTGTACACTTACATACACCAACTGAATCACGATGAATCTAAAGTATAAGTGATATTGGGAAAGTCAAGAAAAGAAATATAGGAAAAGTAAAGTAACGTTGAAAAAAGACATTGAACTGGTTAGAGAAAATGTTACATCTGTATTTGTCTACTCTTGTATGTATCATGGGAATGAAATTACAATTCAAATCCAAATAAAACCTCATACCTACAGGAGATATAGAGAATCGGACGGAAATACAAATAGAAGTGAGTAGAAAAGACGGGTGTAGCATACATAATGACAGTGGGAACGTGAATACGTTTCTACGGTCGGTCGTCGGTGGGGTCGACCACACCAAACCAGAACATGCCAAACTAAGCAGTAATACGAACTACCTAGCATTATTACACAATTGTACACAGGAAGTCTTAGTCCGACCTATTAAATTACATAATACAGAGGATAACACGAATGATTCCCGTTGGGTATATTTCCAGTGCTTTTAAGGCCGAGGACTTGATACTCAGTTAATATATGTCCTTCGATATCTTATGGAAATAGATTCAGAGAAATTGGTCGAAGCTAAAATAGACTAGAGTCTCCGATAACTGGGATTTAATACGTATTATTTCATAGTCAACCTTATTTCATCGAAGAATTCTTGGCTTTCGAATTAATTTAATGTTTCAGCATGGACTGTAGCAGAACACAAAGAATAAATGTACGTTTTTCTGGAGAAATCCGGGGAAGAGAACAAACGGATGGTTTACGTACCTCTGTGTAAACAAATATATACAAATAGAGATACACGCCAGAATATTTACCCAGAATCTCAATCATCTCACTCTAAATCGGTTTCACCCGCACCAACCAATAACACGAGGAAGCACTATTTATATAGAGTGAACAGATATCTGTATTTTGTCCTACCAACTCACGGAAAATATTTTATTTTCCAACCAGGAAGCCCGGGTAGCAGGAGAGTAGACATAGATTGCAGATCGTCGGGGCCTGATGTCTTTGTATGCATACAAATAAAGATTTACTATTGCTCCACTAGCTACTCTGCTCTCCAAGTTATCATTGTATTTGGAACGTGATCGTATTGTATTTTTCCCTTCAGTCAAAACTGAAAGTGTGTAAAGTGTAAACTTATGAATATGAAATGACTCTGTTGCGAAGCTACACTACACACTGATAGTGTCATTCTCCATAGATTACCCGGTGCGTAATCTCCATTCTGCGATTTCCAAACAATACCTATTCTACACTGTGCTAATCTATTGCTTATTCATGTTTGCATTCAAGGAACGTGTATTAATACATACGCAGTAGAGAATTAGTCAGGTATTTTGTTTACCTAGGTACTTGGTAGGTATTACGTTCAAACTCCCCCTGGAATTTTAGATAACCTCAAAATTTTAATATTGTCCTCCGGCATATTATTAGCAATGGCATTGACTACCAATACTTGGCATCATGTGTAATTAAAGTTTGGACACAATAGAGAATCAGTCAGGATTCTCCAGATACACACGTAGCATTGTACAGTCTGTAACCCTTCCTGTCTGGAATCCTGGGACGACAAGTATAGTAGAGGTGAGATAACTTTAGATCACGTCTTTGTGTCTGGAAACGTGAGAGGTGAGCTCGGAAATCAAGTGCAATGTTGAATGTCAGAAGAGACTTTAAGTGAACGCTGAGCACGTCTCTTATTTGTATTCCGAGGGTGTTTCCCTCTCCTCTAAAATCAAAACAGGAAGTTAAATAAAGTAACAAGTATCTCATCATGGAGAAAGAAAAACTTATTTTTTACACTCACGTAACGAAATGAGGTTAACTTAACACACCTACAGCTCCCTATTATCACTCTACTCATCTACTCTAGGTCAAAACGATGTGATAATACATTTTAACCATTTTTGAAAATAAACTATTACGGTAATTACAATTTCAAATATAATTTATGGAAATAAATATCCAATAATTTTAAATGACTAAACTTTTCCATTTTCTAAGTTAATTTTCCAACTGGAGAAAGTTTCGGTCTTGTAAAGAGCGTGTCTTTCAATCCTCAACCACCAGCCGTTCGCTTCATTTTTGCTAGGTATCTGCCATCTAACTTTTACTCCGCCTTTCATCGGTGAAAACGAAATGAACTTTCTTTCCTTGCTTTCTTTATTATCCATGAAACTTAAATTTTAATATTCTAAATGGATACTTTCTCTAAATTTATTTCATGTTGATGTTCCTGGAAAGTGAACCTAATTGACAAAGGGCCGTATTATGACCGTCGTCCTATGGTCATAAGAAGTCGCCAAGACGCCGTTTTCCAAGTATTACCGACGTCTTGAGTAGCCCTCAGAACTTAAGACGAGGTTCATAATACGAGCCAAAGTAATTTACAACCTAAAGTAATAACATTAATATGTTGACAATTTAAAAAATTTTAAATAAAAAGCAAATCAAGGTCAATCTATGGCATTTCTTACAAAGTTGACTTAAAATTAAGTTAATTGTTAATGGAAAGATTGACAAATATGAACTGTACTGTATTACCTGCATGGGGATTGGCAATGACCGTAGATTATACTGTTAAGGTTTCACCATGAGATTTCACTTTTCGCTTAGGTTTTGAAAACTGTTGTTACTCTGAAAACAGGACATACGTACTATTCAATTGAAACACATCAAGAATACTATTGTGTTATGATTGAGGAGAGTTTGTTAGGATTTCTTAAGACACGAAATATTGTATTGAAAATGTTGTTGAGGTATAGGAGTGTTTTAATTCTTGGTGGTGAAAATGTGAGTAGTGATGTAGTAAAATGGAAAGAGGTAATAGCTCGTTTGAATACAGCGTAACATACAAAAGTACTTAAGCAGAGGAGCGCAAATGGAGAATTCGCATAGAAAATGAAGGAAGAGGACGGGGAGAGAGGGAAGCCAAGCTGAAGTATCATCATTGTCACCTTGAAAGGAGAACAGTTTCATCATCATCACCGTTTCCTTTCTCTCAGTGAGTCGTCTCTTAGACTCCTTTTCACTATCTCCTCCATTCTTGGGTGAAAGCGACTGACTTGTCTGCAGTCGTCTACTTCTCTGAAACGTACGTACTTTCCTCGTTGTTCTATTCAAAGTCATCATCATCATCGCCATCATCATCATATCACGCTATGGCTCGCTAAGCGAAAGGTCTTCCAGCACTTGCATCGACTGTCCCTATATCTCTAATAGTGTTGACTTTACACTATCGAACCACTACTGGCTCAGGCATTACAAAAAGGAAAACTAACAATAAGAATCCAAATAAGGATGGGAAAATGAAACAAGACGAGAGCCACGACCAGGATATGAGAAAATAGCGGAAAACTCTCTGAAACTCCTCGGCTAAAAACAGGAAACTATGAGCATGAACTATCCTAGTCAACTAACTTGTTCGTGTATAATTCAGATATACTTACTACGCTCTAATACTCTAATATATTTACTTACTACTACAGCGCAGACCAACCATCACCAAAAACTTATGAACCAACTTTCTTCAAATGCTTTTCCTACTCTTCACCGCTTCTATTGTCTTCTCATTGTCATTACCTGTCATTAAATCTTTAACGAAATATTGCAACATGCATCCGCAATCATTTTACAGTTACACCCTAACTGCAATTACAATCCCTAATGACAAATATGCTTTTGCTAAACTGAACATTATCTCAGTCGTCAGCGACTAGGGTACCATATATCTGCAATGTGGATCTCAATTTTATAATAATTGGCAATATTCAATTTCCAAATGTTGTTCATCTTAAATATTTAGTAATTGAAATCGGTCTACAGTAAATCCAAATCACACCCGTAGTTGTTTACCCTTTCTCGATAGTCACAATAGTCAGGATTCGGGATGCTCTAATAAACTTTGCAAAAGTTGAAGTCTTGATTTCGAGATCCGGTCATTTCCTCCAAAACTCAGCTTTGGATTATTTATAGCATCGCAATGCATTGCAATTCTGGGAAGGTAAATGAATAAATGAGCGAAATGTTGAGACGAGAACTAAAAAGTTTTGCTACATATTACATAATTTCCTGTTGAGCGAAAGAATGCAGAGAGCTAGAGGGGAAAAGATATATTAGTATAGAATGTAAGGACCAAAAGATTTTTGGTAAAAAATTGAAAGTTTATGAATAAAATTGTAAATAAAAGTGGAATAGATAGTCTAGGAGTATTAGGAAGTGATAAACAGGGCGGGTGGTAAATAGATGCTGGTTGTAAATGTGTGGAAGCACTTTAGTGCAGTTAGTAGGCATGGTCTTTATGTTAGTTTGAATTACTACATTGTGTGGTTGGGGTAAAAAAGTGAGTATGACGGGAATAAGTATGAAGTATGAAAAGAGTAAAACGAACTTTGCCCTCCTTAGCTGCAAGTTTGAAAGGATGTAAAAATATATATGAAGTATAGTAGTTAGCCAATGAAGGGAAAGGCGTCTGTTATGTCGGTTTGCATTGGATTTTGGAAGGAAGAGTGTGGAGTCGGGAGTAAGTGGAGAAAGTATGTCGTCGTCCCTACATAGATAAGGATCCGTCCATTGTAAGTATTTGTATGAACTGGAAAGTACTTAGGAGCAGAATAGGGCTACATAGGAGTAAGTAATACATTATTATTATACATTATGAACTACATAAACTAGTCGTGATTGTAAGTCTGAGGACACACCTACAGATGCGAGGTGAACTCAACTAAATAGACGAGAGTGAAAAGAGTGCTAGTTAGAAATGTATTGTTAGAGTCCAAGTGTATCGCACTACTTATCGTCAGTATAGCTATGACTCTTCTGAGTTGACGTTGAGTTGATAGTATAGCAGTGTGGAGGCATGGCATGGCGTGTCATCATTGCCAACTCTGTAAAAACTCACCTCTCGAAATATAAAATAGTTTCACGAGGGGCTTATAATCCTCTTTCCTTTCACTATTACATTAGACAGAGTCTTATAAATCTGAGGATGCCATGGTACACCTAAGTGTGTAGGAATAGGAGGGTGGAGAGATAGATAGAGGATCTTCTTCACTTTAGCTTTCTTTTTTCAATTCAGTTCAGGGTCTTCCCCAATACGTCATCTTTCTCCACACTACTACCATAGGATGCATCCTGACTCTATTTCATGACACTGTGCACGAAAATAAAATTTTCTCTGTCCCATTATGAGAAGTTGAGTTGAGAAGAGTAAGTTGAGTCGTGAAGTGGGATTGGATTTAACTTTCAATATAAATTAATAACTTTGAGCTACTATGATATACTGGAAGAAAGTGGAGGATTTATTACTATTAGAAGATACTTTCAAACTTTCGGCATTTCAACCATATCTTGGCTTCTTAACGTTTTATTTCCTTCACTTTTGGATTGGCATACCATGTCATGCCGTAACATAACATACCAACCTAAGCCAATCCACATCCACCTAACTATCTTGCAAGATACACATTTCTTTACCTTCTCCGTATAATATTCAATGTAATGATAGAGATGCACTTTAGTTGGATGATATAGTCTCAGACAGTTATACACATCCTTTCTTTCCTTAAGTATGCACTCTGTCTGTGTATTAAGTACATAGACACACATAGACGAAGAAAGCAGCATGGCCATCATAGTTTCCTTCTCTGCCCTGACACAGTTTATAAATAACAGATTGTTCAAACTTTTATTTAAAACTTTGACAGGGAGTAGTGATGGAGCTTTAGAATAGAATTACGTCCTTTCCCACTATGATGCAACTTTAATTCTTTTCTAATCTCCAAGTATAAAGATGAGGAAAGTGGAGCCCACACTACATTGTCAAGATTAGATTTAGCGTAATACATCAGCTTTTACCTACCTGCTTTCACTTTCCCTCGTCACGTTATCTTCTTCAGATTAGTAATCACTGCTGCCGAAAGAAATAATCGACATAAGTAGTCAAAAGCTCCTAATGGGTAACTATAAAAATGCACATTATATTTATACGGGTGTAGACTACTGTACCATTTATATACTTACTCCATGATTCATGATCCTTCATAAAGTTGAAGAGCATGAGCAAAGTGTACTTTCTTCGAGATAGCTCAGAATAGACACTAAAAATAATTATACAGCGGATATACAATAGTGACTCTAGCAAACCCAACTCGTAACTATTCCACTATGATATTAAATCAACACAAAGTTTTCCACGATTATACTACAGTCAGCTTACGACGCTCCAGCGTTAAATTTCGCTCGTTATTTTCATCTTACTCAGCAAGAAATGAAATCTCGATTCTAATAATTATAATAGAGAAGACAATTTTCAGATGAACTTCAGCACAGTAAACATTATACGATTGCACTCTTACTCTTATTGCAATCGTTACCATTATCATTTCGAGAAGGGATGACTAGGGATGAATTAAAACAATACAAAGAAACTAAACGTCCATAGAGATAACAATATATGTAGGCAGGAAGGGCATTGTGATGCAATGGACAGACAAGACTCTTTTACTCATCCACATTTACTATACGTGCACTATCATATAGACAAACTCAGCAGAGATATAATATTATTTGCTTAGCAAAAGTAAATGGGACTAAGCGATTCATTCATTCATACATTCCTTCATTTAGTATGCCATTTGAGTTGAGTTGCGTTCAGTTAACTCAAGTTGAATTCAGCAGTTGAGTGCTGGTCCTCGCTACTCGTATCTATCAAGACCCTCTCTACATTAGTCAACTAAGTCGGGGAACTTACGTAAAAGGGTGATGGGAACGGCACAGCATTTTTCCGCACTCCAGCTCCTCATTTGAATGGAGAAAGACGAATTTTAATTGGGAACCGAGACAAAGTTTTAAGTCTTTCTTTTCCTTTCTTTCTCATATTCCCTCAGTCCTATTCAATTCGCTCAACTACATATAATATTATATCCATATAGTAAATACGTTCATTTAGACTTAGACTAAACTTCATTCACTCTAAATCCACATCCACAAATAGGCATGGGGCATGACTATACTTTTTAAGCCACAAATTTAGGTTATATTGCTAGTGAATTCCTACAATGGAATTATATATTATAAATCTAGTCCACAGTTTCGTTCGAATAAGCATGCAGACGATGGGACAACATTCGATGTACTATGCAGCATAGTTTATACCTATAGGTAAGTACTCTGCACAAAAATAAGTTATATGCATCAACTAAATGGCAAATCCGAGGGCTAAGGATTATTTTCTTAAAAATACCTAATGGAAATACTAGTTCCAGATTATTTACGTACCAATTAAGACATTTTCGATTTCTTACAGATCTTATTTTCGTTTGTCCAGGCGAAATAGTAATTAGTTTCACATTTGGCCTCTTTTAAGTAGGTATATACCAGGCAATTTTAGATACCTGGTTGTATGAATGGCAAAATAATTTTTTTTCTTCCTTTCGTGGTGCATAGTGCCCACTCTCAAATGTTTACTTGCTAATTCTAAATTGTGATTTGGCACTGAGTGCAAAATTGGTTCCTTTCTAAAGCATGAGATGAAGTGATTTCTATAGCATTGAATGGAACTTATGGAACATAAAATGAGATAAAGGTTTAGCCATGTTGATTACTCATTCAAAAAATTTGACAGAAGAGGAAGAAATGCTTTTAAAACTACACAGATTGCTAAATTCCAAGTGAGTGTAAATGTCCGATGCGCCAAAACTTTTGAAATACCAAAAATGTGGAAAAAATACATACGTACTTAAATCACTTTAGGAATACTTTTCGTCATTTGTCCCATCAAGGAATAGTTCGTTCTGCCACTCACACACAATTATTAAACTATTTTATACAGATATCCATATTCTTTGGACTTTGCATATTACCCAAAATTGTTAATTCTGGTGAGCGTGGGTGAGTATGAATATTGTTATACCTACGTGTATTATGTTCCGAATCTTATTTTAGTTAGTGTTATGTGTATAAGAACTACGTACTTAGAGCATAAAAAAGACTTGTAGCCAGAGCCAGCGAATATAATATGCGTACACTGTAAGTCAATATGATATATAAGAGAAAGATGAGGAAGAAAGAGTAGAGCAGGAAAAGAACCCACGAAATACTCAGAATAACAAAAGGAGGACGTTTCATACTTCATAAACTTTGAATGACCTCCTCTCTTGAAGCCCCTGAAGCTTTTCGTACGAAAAACTAATAAGTGACAAAATTCTCGCTCGGAAATTTCTGACAGATATTAATGTAAATTTATTTTGCTACGGCTCAATGGAGCACGACACGATTTAAGAGCTTCTATGCAATGTATGTTGCTGTTGCCTTGCTCCTCCATAAATATACTACACAGTTGACTGATGTACACTATAAGAATAGCACCGTACGACTTTCACAGGGCTTCTACAACTCACAACTCAGGGAAAGCAAAAACCAAAGTCGAAAATATGAAAGTTCTTTGTAGTGCATAGTTAGTTACCTACCTCATACGAATATGAAATGCGACAAAACCCAGAGCGGCGCTTCTATTTCTGTTATGCTGTGCAATATGAAATGTATTACACACTGGGTTATAATTAGATCCTCTGTGGTAACTGCTAACCAGCAAAGAAAGTCTTTGAATGTTTGTAGCACTTTCAGAGGATATTACCTAATCAATCAATTAGAAACCCATACTTTGAATTACTTTAACACAAATTAACTTACGTTGTGACTTTCTGTTTAGTATCTTCTTTAAGGCCTATAGCTGGAAATGATGACTGTGGGAAATATTCTTAGTATTTTATGGATCTTATTGGGAATCAGTAATTCGTGAATAACTTCTAGACAACATGTAGCAGAACAATTGTTCACCTACGAGATAAATTAAGGTTAAATTATTAATCATTACTACCAATTAAATAAACCATTGAAAACGGCTGTAAATACGTTGCGTTTTTAGGAAAAAGGAACTCAGAATATATTCATAAAATCATGAATGTATTCGTAGAAACATGAAATTGCAATGAAGGATGTAATTAGTATATATGAAATGTGGGCAAGTGCATGTATTATATTATAATATGACAAACCGGACAAACCATTGTTAATTTTGGCCAAACTCCCCGAACAACTATTTATTAACGATAATAATATATTATTACATTATGGAAAATAACTTGCATTTTTGCAAAACATGGAATGTATTTATTTGTGTACTTTTGTGTGTGTATAAGGCATAGCTATAGGTACATTATATAAGTATAAGCACGGTCACTGTTAATAAGAACAAATAACTATCTAACCTAAACCCAAATACTGGGAAATTACACACCTGTACTAAGCTTGTTAGCACTGACCCGCATTGACCTAGGTTTCATGATTACACTATTGTTACAGCTATTAACTACCTTTACAGATTTAAGTACAAAATTTAATTATCTTACCTTCAAAAATCTATTTACAAACAAATATATTTCTAGGCTCCCATTCAGTTTCAATTACTCACTAAATAAATACCTGCAGAAAACTATTGGAATTGAAAATGAACCGAACCATAACTAAGTAAAATAAGTACTATTGTGCAATAAGTAACCGTAAATACCGGGCACGATTGGAAGACATCTTTAGTTACAGCTGTAGTTTAGGTGTTTTCGACGAAGCCTCCAACTGATTGATTCGATACTGAATGACCTTCATAAAAAAAGACTTAATTAATAATAAGCCAGTAAATACTAACACACTAAAACTTATACCATATCCTCTATATTATAGAGAATGTTTATAAGCGAATAGATTCGTCATTAGTATTACATGTTAGAACACAAAGTTTCCTCTAGTTTTGACCATTTTTTTAAATTTTACCATTTATACTTCTCATTAGTAGTTCGCTCCATTTTTTGCATACATTCAACATTCATACATAGAATCGAATATAATTCTTCATTCAATACACATACGCACTCAGTTAAAAACAAAATACTGTAAGCGAGTCAACTAAACTAATAGATATAGGAAGGTACTCTCAATCTCAAACCCCGACTTATTTTGTTTCTCAATGTCCGTTCTACTCTAGAGTTCCATTTCTCTGACTAAACTATATTTGGAGTATTTGGACCATAGTATAATATACTCAGTATCTGCTCCAACATGCATATAATATTCCAAAGCTTATAATGTAACCAATATACAAGAAATTAAAAATTAAAAAAAATACATTAGATTGATATGAGTAGGGTTACATAGTACATAGTTGCTGTCAGTAGTAGTCACTAGTCAGTCAGTATTAAGTGTTTCCCATTGTACTTTATTCCGTTTCACATTTTCATTCATTGCATTGCATTGCATATTGCACCCATTTATATTTTTCATCTTATTATCCCCTTTGTTCATGTAATGTTTGTACTGCTATCCGTGCTTTAGCTACGCTACAGTTGCTTTAGGTCCACACTTAAACATTCCATGTCTATTTATTAAGGAAACGCAAGAAAGTTCTAATTCCACTTTATATTCCTGTCCCCGACTCGTGTCACAAAAGCGACTTTCTGATTTTATTCAAAAATATCCGGAACACTATCTTATAGGCAGTATATTATCACCAAGACTAAGACGGTATTACTGTGATGAAAAGGAGAAGGTACATCTACCCGATACTGACTAAACTCTTCGTACAACTTACCAAAGTCAGACAAAGACGACTTTTCTGCACGAAACCAGAAAGTAATATTCTCATTTCACCACACTCTCTGACGTCCATCACGCTGACTGGTAGAAATAATATAACAATACATTCAACAGTAGCAGCTTAAACTAACTTGAATTACAAAAGTACATAAGCTTGAGTCCGCTCGACTCATCATGCATGTCAACTTTACTCTAAGAAAACCATGAATGCCTCGTCTCCTGTCGGATCGCGCACACAACTCCAACTTTTGTCACGGCGTCACTTCCAATTCTTAAGCAAAGCAATGCTTTCTCCGTGTCTAGTCTAAGTCTCAAGTATTAGTCATAGTAGTCATAAATCAATCCGTCAACTTTCTTGAGGAAATGTTAAACACATCTTTTTTTTCCTTTAACGAATTTTAACGAATTTAACGAATTTGACGACTACGTACTGTACACGAGTTTGTCCGAAAAATTATTCCTGGATCCTAAAAAGCTATAAGTAGCTGCTTATAGCTTTTATACAACTGGATGTTGAAAAACAGCTCGAATATGAATGTATTACTAACCTGCATTGATTTTCTTCGATGACAGTAGCTGTGTCACACATGCACAGACGAAGGAGGCTGCTGTTGTAAAGGCTGTTGAGACACGGTAGGGCTTTGGTAAAAATGGGTATAAAACTCAGGAGAAGACATCACACTTGGAAATTTACTTAAAATTTCTTGAATTTTTAGCTTTCTTCGAACGTGAGGTGGTTGAAAGCTAGGAAATTGGAGATTATCAACCGCTATTTTTAGTATCAAACTAATTTTAAGCCCACTAAACTTTAAATTGTACTTACTTTTCATTTTCAAGTCGTTTTCTTCGTGCCATGTTCAGTGCAGTTTGTCGCACAAGACTCCCCAAAACCCTGCGGCTTACGACCATTCCGTCAATTAGTGGAGTGGCCAAACCCATTCTGCAAAGAAAGAGTAAACAAATGTAGAACAGCATTTATATAGCATTCATATTCAGACTACAAGAGCAATTGTAAATAGTAGAATCCAAATGATAACTACTAATTCGGTCGGAGAGAATTGTTTATGCAAAATTATATGATACTGCATGAAACCCCATTTCCACTAACTAGCTTTCTAACACATTACCTATGTAGTTATTATTTACGTTTTAATACATCCACAAACCTTAGCGATTGACCTTCCATGTGAATTCGGAATAGGCCATTGCGTAGAGCATGAATAAATATAATTAGTGATGGCTCCATTGGTCTGGTTCCTTCTAATCCAGTATAAGTACATCCCAATAATTCGGCTGCAAACGAATTGAATAGTTAAAATGAAATACAGCAAACAATTAAAAATAAATATGAATAATCCATTACAAAATAAAATAAATTGACATTCAAAGTAATATAGTAAGCACCTCCTGGAAAATGGAAAGAATCTTCAAAGCTTTCCAGCCAAACCACAAATATTTTCGTATCACATAGTTTTCCAGCCATTGTCTTTCTTGCTCTAGTCGTTTCATCAGAAGTTACAGAATGCTTATCAAACTCTAACGACGACGCATGAGATTTTTCTTCTGATACGGTTCCTCCTAAAACGAAATTGGAAATTGGAAACAGGTATTATAAATAAATTGTAAAGCACTAGACTAGCTAGGCATTTCATCAAACCAGCCAAACAAAACTATTTAGGACATAATATTTAAAAAACATCAAAGATTGAAAGATGACATGAAAATGAGATCGCATAAACAACAAACCTAATCCAGACGATTGACTTGCTCCATTGGAAGTAGCATCGCTTACATGCCACACTGACGTTTCATTCCATGCAGATCTGCAAGTGGGGACAACAAAAGCTATCTCTGATACCACATCCGTCCAATACAAAACTTGCCGTTCACCATTGTATAAACTTCCGCCGTGTATTTCATTTTGATTCGCAGAAGTGTGTACTTTATTACTTTCCAAAAGATTACTTTTAGTATGAGAATCGGAGCAGGATGTACGCCTCCAACTTGTAGACGCATTTCCTGTCCAACCTGAATGTCTATGTACATTTACAGGCCATCCCAGTGACAACAGAAATTCTAAGAAATGAGGGTGTATATTTGTCCGGTTTTGCTAAAAGATACACATCATACAGACTTAGGAAAATAATTACTCAATAATTATCATTTTTCCAAGCAAATTGAGAAAAATTAAATCTAAAAACGGTCAAATAGGATAGCAGTTTATAACATACAACATTAGCCAATATTTCTTCTGTCTTTCTTTGTCCAGCCCGAACATAAAATACATGAACAGAATCACTCGTACGACAGCTGGTAGCATCAAGAGTTTCTAATTCAGTTATGAATTCAGGATGCCGTGAGTCGATTGGGGCAAGTTTTGGTAAAGACATATCGGCCCGATTCTAAAAATGAATTCATGAGATCTGACTTAATAACAGTTATTATTAATCGGTTGAACGCCAGAAATACTCATTCGATTCCCCAAAAGCTGGTAGCTGGGACAGTTCTAGACATCTAGGTACGGATAGAGAGACAGTTTAAGACGTACCTGAACAGAAATAAACCCAAGATGGGAAAGAAGTAGTCTAGCCGTCTGAAATTCTTGTGAAACAGGTGGTGGTTGGGATTCGGTTCTCAGATTAGGGTAACTTTCGTCAGCTTCTTCTCTTATCATATTTGCCACTCTTTTTTCCAGATGAATTTGATTTTCTAGTATTATTGAAAGACGACTTTGCTCGAGCGAGTCTTGGTCAGCAGACGTTGAATTACCAGTTACAGCATCCAAAGAGGGTATTGCTTTATCACTGCGAAAGAGCGTAAATATAGATATTAAATAAAACAATGAAGTTTTGCATTGCCAAACGCACGCCAAAGCATCTAATTTGGATGTTATAGGTATAGTCAATTCAATTCATTTTTAAAAGTCAATATCCTTTACATTTTCCAAACCAAATTCGGAACGATTCCACTTACGCTTTGCAAGGAACAATGCGGTCAGCACTTTCTGGAAAATACCGATGTTGAATGTCATACTGAATTCCTACATCATTCATCGGTAACGGACGGCCAGGGTTATTTCCTGAGGGGGAAAATGATTTGCCTTTATTACGAGGCATATGACGTAACTGTAAGGTCCACGCGTGTCGTCCGGTTGGTCCCCTTAAAATGGCAGTCACAGTAGGTTGAGGATCTAAATGTATAAAATACTATAGTTATAACTTAACATAATCCCCAAAATCCCTACAGATAAAAGTAATTATTACATTTGCCTCAAAAGATAATTATATAGCATAGCAGAACAAACAGAAAAATCATACCCTGATCGTTTCCCAAAGGTTCTTCAAGTAATGCGATCATTATAGTATGGTCGATCACAAAATAACGGAAATTATTGATCACTTCTTCTTTACTTAAATTACCCTGTGAACAAACTTGATTCAACAGCACGCACTCATCTACTAGAGATGAACTTCTTACTCCACTGCTTGGTGTGTAGCGACCAACCTGCCATACATTGCAATTAAAGATAACAATATATATAAATCTACTATGAAATGTATTCCAAACATATACACTTCAAAAACTTATTTACAGCAGATATCGCAGATATTTTAAAATTATAACAATTCACTCCAAATCCAAACCTGCTCAAATATAACTGCCAACAATGCTTCAGCAGCATCTCTGACACGGAGAGACACCGGCTTCAGTTCTTTTTCATTCTTTAGTTTGATTGGTTCACCTGGCTTTCCCTGCAATTAATAATAACCAGGGCACTCAAGTAACATGATTCAAATGCAGTCTTACTTTAAACTAGAACGATTAGTGGGAATAATAAATAAATCTAAACATACTAACTAGACACAACAGTATGACACAAAATCCCTTTTATCAAGTACTTCCATTTCCTAACGCCCACTCCACTCCATAAAACACAAACTTTTACCACACAATCATGTTCTAACTTTCACCACACCAATATTTAAGTGCCGGCGAAAAGTCGGTAAAAGTTTTGTATGGAGTTAGCATGGGAAAAGAGAATGTAAAGCGATTTTTGTATTATACGATGTATAATAATTAATTACATACAGAATAAGTCGATCCAGCAAAATGTTATTGTACATGTATTGTACCTGAGATTTCAATCCTGATATTCCATACTCAACAACTTCCAGAACTGTGCACAGAGATTCTTTATCTTCCAGTAGATATGGATGGGCTGTAAGCCAAGTGGTGACACACTGAAATGCAGCAACAATGCTTGAGTGCAGATCTTTAGAGTGAGCTGGAGGTGGTCTTGAACATTGATGAATTATAAAATCGCAGATCCATTTCACAGCACGTCTACATTCCAAAGGATCTGTTTAAATATACAGAAAATGCCTTTAATATTTAGTTATTGCTAATCGAAAAACTACTCACAGCATTTAGCATGAAAAATCCAAGTTAATAATATTAGCTTCGATTTATATACCTCCTACTGATGAATATTGTATAATAAACATTAGCGATTCATTTTCATACCTTGATCTTGTACTTTAATCCGAGCCAATCCATTTAGAAGCTCTAAAGCTGCCAATGACACAGGTAGATCAATCTTCCAAGTCGATATTAAACGATGACACACCAAATACGTTGCTCGCACAAATAGTGCATGTGCAGAATCTAAAATTATAATTTTAAGTTACTAGTTTTGCTTATTCTAACTTAATAATCGTCTTTGAAAATGTTAATGTGTTGTGTTACATGTTTAACATATTATATTACATTATTACTACCATAGTACTACGCTAATAGGTAAAACTAGCTAACATTTTTTCAAATGTGAATTGTGAATGTAATTAAAAACATCTGTAGATATATTATAACTTGTGTTACTAGTCGGTGAATGACAGACAATAACACAGAAATAATAATATTATTATCCCTATACGATAAGTAGTAGTAGTGTAGTGTTAGTGTGTTTAGCATAAAGGTCCAATTTTCTGCAATTATGTAATTGGCATATATAATTCTTACTGAAAAAAAATTAGCCAAAATTAAACACAGATACAGAAACATTAAGCATTTCAGATAAGGTAAGGTGTCTGTAAATATAAACCATGTAAATTAATCATGCAGAAACATGAATACATTTAATACTAGACTATCTGCTTGAAGCATTAATTGCTCTTTGTAATTTAGCACAGCGCTTGTAACTTGTAAGATATAGCTAGTATTCCTGTAGCTTGTTAACAAAAACATGCAAAAACACACTAACACAAATAAAACATAAAATACATGAAATTATAAAACAATATATAAGCAAATACCAAACTGCGTATCTCCGGACTCAGTCAAACCCAAAGTGTGCTCGTCAAAGCTGTTGCTGTACTCACTAAGACTGCGAATACTTGTATTTTCTGGTGAAAATAACATAAATAATTAACAATGATGAAGTACGATAATAATCATACAATACATACACAATACTACAGCAGGGGTAAAAGCATTGTAGACATTACTGTGTATAAATATATCCAGTTAAACTTTATCAATAATTAACAAACTTTTATATGTAAGAAGGGTAAATAGTAAATAGAATCTAAGGGTTCAAATTTTGGACCGCATTCTGAATTGAATTACCGAAAAGCACATTCAGGCTTTTAATGCAATAATAATTCACCAAAAATATTGAAAAATAACTGGACAGAAATGAAACTCGGACAAATGTTTAACATAAATAATAATTAACCCAAAGCATTTCCCTGCATTTTAATTTAAGTGTTATACCTGATGACAATAAATTTGTGGGTGATTCTGTCCCCAAATTAATTGAAGACTTATCGACTTCTTCAAAAGCGGCTGTGTCGGCGACAAACATCATTAAACCTCCTAAAACAATATGGATTAATTTTATCCTTTGAGTTTGTTTAAGTATAAGTGAAGATATTGACATAATAAAACAGAATGAATAAAGTTATACGATTAACTACGAAAATATCTAACGAGATTGGTAGTTTTCGTAAATATGTATTTATTTACATGCCAAATGTGGCGATAAAAATATTTTTTTTAAATCTTGTGAGTTTAATAATCAAGTCACTTACCAAGTAGCATTTGAATATTCAAAGAGTCAGTTTCAACTTGCAGGGCATTGATTAGCAAGTTGGCTAGCCTGGGTTTAAGTTGAATAAAGCTAATGCTATGTCCACTTTTATCAAGAACTTCTTTTATTGGTACATTCTAAACAATAAAAAAATTAGACATTGATATTTTGGAATTAAGTTGTACCTGAAGTACATCTTAAGTAAACACTGATTAAGCCAAAAATCTCAATTCGTAACTTAAAACTACTTTTTTGGCTTACCAGGAAATGCAGTGGAAGCGGCAAAAGAGACAACAGTAATTGGATTGCAGATCTCCTAAGGTCGTTTCTAAGTGTGTCTTTACTTGGCAAAACAGCTTCTAAAGCGGTAACGACAGTCGGCACTAAAACGGTTATGCCATCTAAATCTACCCTAAGTAGATTTGGTGAGCTTGAAAGAATGGATATCAGAACCTCATGACGAGCATCCTATGTCAAACAAAATCATTGGTTATCACAGGCTATCTGATCTTAAATTAAACACATTAATCATTAACACATCTATAGTACTAAAAGGTACTTTCGAATGATATACAATTATACTTTAAGGCCTTTTCTAACGGCAATGTAAAATCTGGCTAAATAGGCAGGAAGGATTTCTTCTCCAGTTTTCTTCGAGCAAAAGATTCGGCACAAGGTTCCCAAAGCCTCTGCTCTTCCATGATAATACTTGTCAATGGTAATAGCATAAGGTATGTCTATTGACTCAGGTAAAGCTGCTGGGACTGCTGATCCTCTTGACGTTCTTCTAACCTCTCCATCTTAACAAACAGCAAGCAAAATTACTGAGTACACTACTGTAATTTCGTCCAAATTGTTTTAAAGAATAGAGCAAAAAATTTCAACTCCTTAATATTTATCTAAGAACTAAGGAACCGATCATAGTGTAGTTTTAACGTGTTTAACGGTTTAATTTTCCAAAATTATGTCATAAATGATATTCAAATGTCTTCTACCAAATAAAATTAATTGTATTGAAATACTGAGTCAAAATATAAAACTTTATAGACAAAACCTGCTTAAACATGCACTGAGAATTTTTTTTTCGGAGATTGGCAAAAATTACCAATCATCAATGTTTAATTTTTTGATATCACTTTTTACGATCATTGCGTATCTTGTAAGAATTATTGCGAGGTTGAATCAAGTGACAACTACAATCTTAGCTAATTAGCAATGGGTCTGAAGTCTGAGTCGGTGACTGGCCACCTACCTGTTTTAGTGGTTTCACAAGAAATTAATGCAGCTTCAAAGAGCCAAGGCCCGAAAAGATGAAGAATACTGTTAACTTTTGGTCTTGCTGCGGATGGGGACGGGCGGAATACAGTTTCTTGATTGGATATGGACACAGAACCGACGCTCTGAATACTGGAATGAGATGAGGATGGTATTGAAGACGTGTCTTTAGATCTGTTCGATGTAAGTCCAAGTAAAGACGTTCTTGGTAAACCTGAAATTGACCATTACCTAATCGGTTAAGACCTAATTACTACTACGACAATGTATTGCAACAATTCACACAAAAATTATATGTCAGCGAAAATAAAATACTGTTAATTTAAATAACACAAAATGGTTTTCCAATTATAGCGTTGTCTTTCTAGGTTCTAGTTCTAGATATCTAAACACTAAATCTAGGTAAAACCTTTGAATGTCTAAAACACATAATAATTTTTTAATTGTTAATAGCTAGAAAATGTTATTAGAATTAGAAATGATTTAGTCCGAATGGAATCTTCATTTGGGCTGACTTGAACGCGATTTTTTAAAAACTTGTTAGTTGTTTTCAGTGGTATATAGGACGTAATAATCTGTTTGTGTTAGGAGGGGACTTGAATTTTACAGCGTTAGCATTTTAGTTAGCAGACCAACACCTATTAAATACGTTACAGATATACTAAAAATATTGTCCCTGAAAGTTATTCCCGTTTTCCATCCTTCCCATCCAACCACCATAGTAAAAGTAAAACATAAAGCAATGATATTGCATTCCATTTGCATAAAACTCAAAGAAAACAGATAAAAGCTTTAGACATTAGTAAACATACGTGACAAGAAAAGCAAGAAACCAAACTTTAGTGCAAAATACTCCGCTAATTAACGAAATTATTATCTCTAATTATTTATATCAACTTAAATAGGTATTTACTGCTATTTACAATTTACAACAAACCATACAGATACAGAAAATTTTGATACAAAATAGTTTTACATCCATTACAGAGTGCTATGAAATATAAGTGCATTTTAAGAGATACCCTTATGAGCATTCGAAGAAGAGGTAGCAACACTAAAGCTTTTGGCAAGCCTTCTCACGGGTGGAATTGGACTCGGAATTGGTTGGGACTCATTGTCAGAAGAAACATTTCCCAAAGTTTCTTGAGGAGGAATTCCTAAATCCATTCATTAATTTAGACTAAATAAATAATAGACCACCAGAGATAATTTCATAAATTAACATCTCAAAATATAGAAGTACACTTTCCTTTCAAATTCCCTAAAAACGAAAATGCTGTTGAGGATTTACAAACTTATACACACATTTTTATTGGTAATGGTAATGTAAGTTAAAAGCCATACCCAAAAATGCATCAACCAATGCCGCAATTCCTTTCATGGCTTGATGAAAAATAGATGGAAGGACAAATAGACATGGGTGTTGGCACGGATCAACAACTGCTTCACTTGCAATGGCAAACTATTCAAACAATCGTAATTCGAATAAGTAATGGCTGCTTTCAAAGTATAATTGTAAATGAAAATTAGTGATATAATAATAAGTTGAAAAAAAATATGAAACCTGGAGAAAGTTTTGAGTTTGGCTTATTATCGTGGGTTGTGTAAGCTCAACTGGATTTCCTAAGCAGTGAAGAAATCGAAACCAGGTTTGAACCACACCGTCGTCAGTCATGTCAGGAGGAATTAGAGTATTATCATCTTCCACTAAAAAACAACAGGTAATTACTTGTTTGAAAATTACATAATCAATTTTAGACAATAACGATTGGCATTTTAAAAGTACTTGTTCTCCAAGTCGGTACTGAAAACAAATTATTACCCAGCTTAATGTATTCTGGTCCATACATTATATTAAGCATTCGGCCTGTTAGAAGAAGATTAATTCGATTCCATTGATCAAATAAATTAGAACGATGACGCCATGACCTGCAAGCCACTCTTAGGGTTTTCCATAAAGGAGGAGACGGAAATGATTTGCCGCAGGACAATAACCAAACTTCAAAGAGTACGCTCAGAACTCTCTCGCATAGTTGATCTCCAATATCTTCCTTAATTGAAGGAGGAGAAAGTAAAGCGTCATTAATGGCTATCAAAAACAGCAATATACATTCCCAAGTTTCTGTATCCAAAGAATCTGATGTTCGTATCACATTTTGCAAGGTTCTTAGAACCCTGTGACAGAGAACTGCTTGTCTATTGATGGTGTCTTGAGCTACAGACAAAGTAATTAAGTAATTACAAAATATTCACTTGTTATTTTTTAACTTCAATTCAAATACCTAAATCACTCCGATACAGAAATGGCCAGACTTGCAAAAGATTACAAAACAATTTTCAACATTTACGAATACAATTTAGATTATTAATATCCATTGGGATTGAACGATAATCAAATTCTTTATATTTATGACCACCTCTTCAATGTATAGGAATTGGGAATAACAAACATGAACATAACTGCTTATCACACATTAGCTTAAAACGTAACATAATAAATTATTAATACCTAGTCTTTTGGAACAATCTTAGAAACAAAACAGAAGGAAGACGCATCAAAATAGTTACGTCCGTTGCATGGTATCAAAGAAATGAAACATTTACTACGTCCTCGCAATTGAATTATTAGTAATCCTCCACAAACTCATGCAAGTATAATGTACAATACAAAAATGTAATGGAAGCGTACAAACAATAAGATATAGTACAGATAAGTGATTGAGGCATTTACCTTCACTTTTTCGAGGGGTAAATAAATGATATAGGTGGTTTATCATTTTTCTAGAGTAGAAGTTAGCCCTCTCCGCAACTGGCTTTGGTACTGATATTTTTGGAATGGGAGCTAAACAAGATAACCATTCGCAATAGATGCTGACACAATCTTTAATAATTTCATGTTCAGTCAATGGAAGGCTAAGACCAAAACATACAACCTGTGGTAAAGAAAGGATACACATTCATTATTATTGTAGATTAAAAGGTAAAAAATTCACTAATTAAATTAGTTAAATTCTTAAATATTTAACTAATTTAGTCCCATATTAACTTTTAACAAGCCAAACTGTGCAATACATATACATATTAGAGCTGTCGTAATAATTAGTAAATAAGAAAAATTAAAAAATTAAATATTATGAAGTTCATACCTGTAGACACCATTCTACTTCATTGTCAGTGTTAAAAGTACTGGGTAAAGGTGGCTGTGATATTCCTAAAGACGCTACTATGTGTCTCACAACTGGAACTACAACATCTTTGGCTGCCTCTCCAGGGAGTCTATCCAGAACGGAAGCCCTGTCATTGGAACTGTCAGTGTTGCTACCCGCTCCAGAAAGTGTAGTCCATTCCCAGTACATGGTAGAAGAATTTTAGAATCTTTGGTTCAAACAAAAACTATAAACCAAAAATAATTTACTCCATATTAATCCAAAGTCCTTGATTCCTTGATTCACATTTTACTTAATACACTTATTAGATTACTTGTAATCGTTAGTGGTACTCACCACAACCGTAAAAGTCGCAACGCAACCGTTATAAGTTACTGTAGCTATTATCCATCTATATCATCATCTCCAAGTAGCTTCCTTCATGCAAAAAAAATTACATGCTTCACTAAAGTGAAAGTAAAGTGTGGATTATGGGAATAAAAGGCGTGAAAACATTTTTAAGCGAT
>JABASH010000465.1:0-40056 GCA_019776445.1 Tomocerus maximus
CCCAAGCCCGTGAAAAATCTTGAACTAGGTGCCCGGCCCGCCCGTGCCCGTACGGGCAGCCCGTGCCCGTACGGGCAGCCCGTGCCCGTGCAACTCTACTTCACTCACATCATACACAATATTATTATCATACGCTTAAGGTTCTGCTGCAGTAGTCGCATTTGCATGTGTTTTCATACTCTTTTCTGCACAAATAACTCGCCTAATTGTCAATCAATCTGGACGTAATTAGTCTCAAAATTTAGATTAACTATCCTAGGTCACAACAAGGTTCAGTTAGGCTTGCTGCAATTTTAATCTGTAAAGGTCGTGGTAGACAGATTTCAAAATAGTATGTTTTTGGCAGGATTCATTTAGGATTTAAAAAATAACTAAGTCTTTTGGACTAAACTGCGATGTGTGGCCCTCCAGGACCATGAAAGAATGTCTGATAAAAAAATAATTTTTCAAATAGAGTTCTTGAGTTATTTTTGCTTTCCTGAAAATTAAAATTAGATTTTTTTTTGTACTGAACTCATGTAAATTGATCGATCTAATACCAAGTTTAGCTAGATACATTTGTGTACTGCAGCCGGACTTTAACACATTATACACATAATATTAACGCTGGACGCTGGGTATCTGATATTAGTTTATAATTAACTTTGTAATGTCGTTTCTAAATATTGTGGAGTTGAAAAATCGTTGTCTCATCATGCGAAGCGGAGTTCTAACACTTCTATGGTTCCATGATTAGCTATCTTAATTAATCAATTTCATTATTGTATAGATAGCACAGAGATACTTTTATGAAGTGTATAGACAAAAAATTGGTGACTAAATTCATGTGCCCTACTACCATAACGCCTTATGATGAGGGGGTGTGTATAAGTTAAGAAATAAGATACAAGAATAATTAAAAGCCTCCTTTATGGTTTTATCCTGCGGTCTGTGTGTCTGTGTGAGTTATCTTGTCTTGAAACTAGCCGAACTTCAAAAATGGACAAAATCTGTTCATATTCTGATTTCCGGCATTCGTGGACACTGTAAACGTAATTTTATTCATTTTTGGAGGCCAAAAATTTTGAGCAGCCGGGTTCATTGGTTCACCTCTCTAAAAATTATTCTGTAGATCTTCGGTGGTTTCCTACAGATTTCCACGTTTGTGTGTACTCTGTGTAGGATGAGACGATGAGTCGTAGTCGCAGGGTAGTCGTATAGCTTCACTGCTCTCTGCACTCTGGTTTGGTGTAAAATGATTTTGTGAAGCAATTCAGCGCCAAGAAGAATAAAAGCAAAAGAGTGGGTCTGGCGAATGGAAGAAAAGGCGGCAAGAGGCAGCGTGTGGATTGGGCATTTTGTTTTCGTGACGGGACTGAGCAAGACATCCTATCGCTTTAATTTCAACAGAGGTGTGGATAGTGAGCACCTTAACGTTGATCTTCAGTTAAAATGACGCGGGATGCAGCAGAATCCTTCGCTTGCTTGGACTGGACTGGGCTTACAATTAAAATCTTGTAATCAGATGCAATTCGGCCTCAGCCAGAGAACAAGCCGCCACTTATTCTCTCTGTTGTATTAACAAATCCAATCTACTCTCTGTCTCCACAGTTTATGTCAAAAAGGTAATTAACATTTCATAATTAGTCACCTAAATACCAAATACCATTTTTGATTTTAGTCGTGGAATGAATCTGGACTTGGTCTCCTGTTTTACTTTCCAGATATGGCTCGGTCGTCTTCCCTGCCTGGTGATGTCTGACTAATCATTTTATGTCCAGTGAATTTATTGGTGCTTGGTCTTGCTGTATTGTGTATGTTTACGCTTTCTCATCTATTTTGTAATTTCAAGTCATTTCGTTTAGTGATTCTCACTCCAGTCAACAGCTGTAATGTTGAATGTAGTCTTCAAAATTTTGAAGGTCAGAAGTTTCAAGTTTTATCGATAGTTATCAAGTTGGAATATTGTTGTGAATTAATATCGAAATCTGGCGGTCACAATAGAATGTTTATATTTCAACTGGTTCAAAGGCATATAGCCAAGTTAACTGTGCAAACACGTCATTCATCATTTGAAGAGCAAGTGTAACAGAAATTACATATTGTAGTACGCCAAGCTGTACAGAATGTTAAATCATTAACTTCCATTGTGACCGTACTATAACCGATTGTTGAAAAAGGTAGAAAATGTAAGGAAAGTAATGACTTCTTTATTTAATTAATTTAGATAATTATTTATTTAATTTATGGCTGAAATAACGTCGGCATTTGGTATTGTATAAGAAACCCATTGACAGAGCCTCTTCAATTAATTCATTACTTAGTTGGTTAGATCTGAGATACTGGGTTGTAGTGGCGACAAAACACTTTAAATATTTTTTCGGTGCCTATATTCAATATTTTTGGACTAGGAAAATATTTTTGGTGGCTACATTTTTTGGATTTAGAAAATATTTTTGGTGGCTACATTTTTTTGGATTTAGAAAATATTTTTGGCGGCTACATCTTTTTGGATTTAGAAAATATTTTTGGTGGCTACATTTTTTTGGATTTAGAAAATATTTTTGGCGGCTACATTTTTTTGGATTTAGAAAATATTTTTGGTGGCTACACTTTTTTGGATTTAGGAATAGTTTTTTCCAAGTCTAGATTTTAAAAGTCCAGATGTCTGAATAATTCCTGAAAAATGTAGCCACCGAATATATTATATAAGTGCAAAAAATTTTCAAAACGTCAGCCACCGCGGCCCAGGATCTCAGATCCAGCTTACTTTGTCTTATTTATTTTAATTTTGAATATCTACATTGTTTTCAGAATTAGTGAGTGCAACGTAACGTATGATTCGCGATTTGTGACTTAATAAACAATTTACACTATGTCGCCAACAAGCCCTGCTAAGAAACCAGGAAGGACGGCATCGAATGCTGTTTTAATTGTAAGAACTGAAGAATATTCAGAATAATAAAACAAACCCGACCGATGTATTCACATGTATTACAAAAGTAATGTCAAATTCTGGGATTTCTCTTGTTTGCAATGTAGAAAGATCACCCTTTGCTCAAAGTAGTCGATTTGGAATTAAACGGACGTCCTGAAGTCGGGACTCTTGTGTGGGCAAGAGTGGAAGGTTCCGTTTACTGGCCGGCTTTTATTGTTCAGGAATACGTCCAATGTAAGTGACTCACTGACAATTCCTATGCAACCCCTTTTAAATTCGCTGATTTTGTATTTGGAATTTTTAAATTTCTACAGCTGACAATGTGGACGAAATATCGGAAAATGTGTCGGTTATCTTTATGGAAAAACGGTTTAGAGCAGCAAAGGTTAAGTGGAGTCGAGTTATAATAGCTGAATTGCTCAATATTGGGGAGCAGACTGCTCTAATCACTTCTCTGAATCGGACGCTGGGGAAGAAGGGGTGGAATCCGAACCGGGCGTACAGCGAAGGATTAAAGTTATGGGAACAGTTTCAAAAGATCGAAGCATCTCAGAGAGAAATCAGTGCCGAACAGCTATTTGAGCAGGAAGTGAATAGTAGAAAAGAGGAACAGAAGAAAAGAGTGACCGAAGGCCCGAAGTCCTCAGAAAAAGTGGAGGTTCTCGCTAAAAGACGCTTTACAGACGAACCAGTTGGCAGCAGTTCGAGTGGCCTTAAAAAATCAGATAAAGTTAATAGAGCCAAGCATCCGCGGTATAGTCTAAGAAGTCCACCTCCTGCATCTTCACCAAAAGCTGCTCTTCCGACGACAAGTAAAAAATCAAAGGACACTAGCAATGCCTCGAAGACTGACTTAAATAACAATGTCAACGGTAGCAATCCAGGACCAAATTCAAATCCTGCACCACCGGCAATGATTAACAAAAAGACTGGGCGTCCTCTTCACGGTGGAGAATTGCTCAAGAAGTGGACTCAGATGCAGTTTGACAGAGTTGATAAAAAATTCGTTTTTGATTCTTCTCCCGACCTCACATGTGCTAAATGTAAATTGCTAATATCAAACGAATCTCCAGCATATTGCCACGAGTACCCATTTCACACGGGATGTCTTACAGAAGTCAGCTCAGGTACATTTATTAGTGCTCTCACTTCCTTAACTCAACTTGCCGGCAGTTGTGTTTTAATGTTCTTATGTTTAATTCAGGAACAGTAGAAGATGGACAGGAGAAAACGATTCTGAAGTGCGAAGATTGCTTCAAGCAAAACTGCTTTGTATGCAAGAAATCAGGAAACGCCATAAAGTGTTCCAAATGCTCGTTGAAGTTTCATCGGGAGTGTCTGAAGAAGTGGCCACAGGCAACTATTCAAGGGCTCCGGGGTCCCATCACCTGTCCTCTGCATTTCTGTCACACGTGCAAAGCGGAAGAGCGGTGCCTTAATAAAATGAGAAATCACAAATTAGTAAATAACAAAGCATATCGATGCATCCACTGCCTCAGTGCATACCATAAAGGTAATTATTATTTCATATGATTAAAATGTGCGATTGCTCCGTCGTTCAATAATTCTTGGTCTACTTTCAGCTGGATGCTTACCCGCAGGATGTGCGGACACGATTTCTGGACACGCGTTTATTGAATGCCCGAAGCATACTGAAAGATTCGCAGTTGGTAGAAAGTTAAGAGGTCTTGGGTGCTTCTCTTGCAATAAGCGTGAGTTTTACTCTGTATAAATAAATTTCCAAATACTACAAAAATGAATCGAACAATTTTATTATCCTTTAGGACTAATCGACAAAGACGTGTGTGTCGAATGTACAACTTGTTATATGATATTTCACCCGGCGTGTATTGGCTACACTGATGAGGATAAGGCAGAGGGAATCAGTTTAGAAAGATTTGCAGAAAACTTCCAGTGTAACAATTGTTGTTGGGGGTTGTTTCCTCTCTATGGACAAGTCGTCTGGTTCCAACAACCGGGTTCAAGGTTCTTATTGTACTATATTTAAATTTTTGTATCATTGGATTTCATATTTTAAATATATACGTTCATGATTTAGTTTTTGGCCAGCAAGAATTCTATATCCTAAAGAGTCCGCAGTACGAAGCAAGGAAAACAAGACTGGATTATATTCGATTGTTTATTTTGGATCCAAATCCACATATTTTGATAGTGTTGTTCAATCCGTTCCGTTCCATATAGCCGGCATTGACTTCTTGACTGTAAGTTAATCATAATTATAGCATCTACTTGTAATCGGGTTACTAGTACTACGTTAAACTGCAATGTATCTTTACACTACAGAAACTTAATCTCTACAATGAGAAACCCGCCCTGTTAACTGCATATGAAGAAGCTGGATACGCATTGACTCATTCAGAGACTCATCGGGACGGAATTCTTCACAAGGTATGACCAATTAATGTGTACATTTCAACATTGATCTCTGTTTCATGTATTATCTGGGTTATTTTAATGGATGTTACACAATATATACGGATTTCCATTTTGTATAGCCCGAGCCAGATTACAAAAGAATCGATAGAAATGTTTATAGAAATGGGAAGCGTATTGATGTTACTAAAAGCAATAAAGACGATGCAATGGTTTGCAATTGTGACAAGTTGAACGAACCAGATGCCTGTGTGGCTAACAGTGGATGTTATAACCGGTAACCCTAAATATATAAATGCTAATAAATGTACACAATAATTACATCAATTTAATAACTATTTTCTTAAGTCACAATGTTATTTTTGCAGGGATTCATCTGTAGAATGTAATAAAGACAATTGCTCGGCCCCTGACAAATGTAAAAATAGAATGTTTAGTCTTTCAAACAAGGCTAATGATCATTTAGAAGTTTTTGCAACGAAAAATAAAGGTTGGGGTATTAAAGCCACCCGTCAAATTGCTCAGGGAGAATTTATTATTGAATACGTCGGGGAGGTCATTTCTAGAGCTGATATGTCCTGGAGAGTTGGCAGAAAACACGAAGAAGACCCTCGCTACATTCTGGATTTGGGCTCAAACCTTTACATTGACGCCGAATATGTTGGAAATATCTCCAGACTGATCAATCACTCGTGTGATCCAAATTGCGTAACTGAGAAGTACAATTCTTTGAACAGACCCGTGGTAGGTGTATTTGCGGCCAGAGATATAGCACCTGGAGAAGAGCTCTCCTTTGATTACGCCTACGGCAAAGACAGGAGTTCTGCAACTTTTAGATGTTATTGTAGCACGGAGAATTGCAAAGGATTCATCGGCAACAGAGCTAAAGACAACGAAGAGAACTTCAAGGTAATATTCATTAAACGTTTAGACTGGTGTGACTCATGTTTACTAAAACTCTCCCAAGGGCTTCATTCAATTCATTATCTGATCCTTTTAAAGCCCAATTTGAAGCGGAAACGAGTGTTGGAAGAAGATCAATCGACAAAAGAAACTGAAGACCGTTGGAACAATAACTGTGAGGAGTGTACCTTCGGGGGTCACGTAATTTTGTGTGACTACGAGGATTGCAGATATGTTTTCCATTTGAAGTGCGCTGGATTGAAGAAGCCTCCTAAAGGTGAATGGACTTGTCGATTTCATCCACCTGAAAATGAAAAGATAAGGAAGAAGTCATTGAAGAAGAAAACTGTGGCCAGTTCAGAGAATTCTACATTTCTAGAAAACAATGTAGAGCCTGTTAGTGTATCTCCACCAAATGAACAAATTTTGACGCCAAAATCCGGTGACCAAGAACCCTCGGACTTGTTGAAAAAGAAATCAAAACGGGTATGTACCGACAAATGTTATTGGAAAAAATTACTTGCCACCTTAATTTTAAAATGAAAATTAATCAGTTCACCACTCTGCATTTACGACATTCTGTATTACGATTGTTTGCTTTTAAATAAAGTTTTCAGAATTCAGAATTCTTGAAAACAGTAAACATTAATACTTAGTTAGCACCAAAATTGTGTGATTACCGTATGTATTGTATCAATTTAGATTTATTGTTGGCAATTATTAATTTTGGGATTAAAAATTAGTAGCCATTTCATTTTAATCCATAGGCTAAGACATCTAACCTAGAATTTATTGGCCGACGGGATAGAAACCGTAGCAGTGTTTCTTTGCGCAACAGAACTTTACAGCTTCAGGAAATCAACACAGAGGTATGGCGAAAATAAATACAATAAGAGTCACTAGATAAGACGAGCATTTAATTAGGATTTTTAATATCTACATTAATTTTATGAAAAGTCGCCGAAGAGTGCATTGACAGTAGAAGCCATTTTGATGAAGACTCCATTACCAATTGATGGAACTGAAGCTGTCAATGTATTAGACAAAATACCATCTAATTTATCACATGTGACACCGAAGACGGGCGAACAAGAAGACTCAAATCCATTCAAGCGAAAATCGAAATGTGATGGGGTGAGTTCACTTAGTGGAGTTTTCTTTTATGGCAGTTGTGGTCATGATTCTAAATCTTTCAGCTTCAACAGTGGTTTCTAATTACTATTATGTACTAACGGATAATTTTTATAGGTTAAAAGATCTAACCCAAGACTCCCGGACAGATCCAGAAACATTGAAAGTATAAAAAGAAAAGAAAGCTCAATATTGTTAAGACTTCTCAGCAGATCGGTATGAACAAAATAAATTAAGTATTTATGTATACTGTAGTGATGATAAAAACCCTGTAATAATATTAATATTTAATTAGGTTACTACCTAGATCAGTAGTACAAAAAATGCATGTTGATTTTAGAAATACCTATACCAAATTATTGAAATCAGTAGATTGAATTGTCTATCTGTGGCTACAAATTAGAAATTATTCAACAGTTTTGTAGTAACGAATGAATAGACACCAACTTAGTGTTATACAATTTTGTAAATAATAGTTGCCCACGCGTGGAGATTGTGTGCAGAGAACTTATTGTAACTTGTATCTTCTCATTTTATGAATAGTCACCCAGAGAGAGAATTGAAGGAGAAGTGGAAGTTTCGCAGAAAGACGTTCCTGCATCATTAAATGAAACTAGTATTGATGCGTCAAATTTGACGGATCAATTACCATCAGGTGCGCCTCTCCCAAGTTGTGAGCAAGAAGATTCAAACTCGTCAAGTCGAGTAAGTAAAAACTGGTTTATAATATTTTAAATGGGGGAAGAATAATATTAAATCTGTAATTAATACTATATCATTGATTTTTATTTTGATGCAAATTGAATTTACAGTTGCATAGTTAAAATGCGTAGGTTCACTATCGCACTATTACGAACCTTACCACGAGCCACACGGTAATATTATTACTCATTACTTTGTTTTTTAATTTCTAGATTAAGAGATTTAGCTCGAGAGTTCCTGAAAGACGGGAAAGAACCCGAACCAATGTTTCATTACGCAACAGGACATCACTGCAGTATACGCTAAATGAGTCGGTAAGTACAGAGGTGAAATTACAATAATCCAAAACCCTCGACTACAAGCAGTACATTAAATTTGTTTGTATCAAATGAGTCGAATTTGCCAATGTAGTCAAAACCTGTAGCGCCATTGTTAACCTTGCAATAGTAAACTGCTTATTAATTAATTACGGCAGCCTTTAGTTAAATCATGGGTACACATTATAACACTTCAGTAATATATTGCACATATTTACCCATCTGAACATTTTGAATTGATTGAGCTGAAGACTAATGTTTATGCTTATTCATGTTGCACTTGGTTGGGTAATAAAATAGTGTGCTAGTGTGCAGTTAAATTTTTTATCCGTTTGTTAACAGTCAACGAAGATGGATACGGAAGTTGAGACTGAAGTTTCCCTGGAGAGTTGTTCTTCGCCAAAAAATGATCCTGACTCTGTAAATGTGTTAGATCAAATAGCGCCATCAAATGTATCACATTTGACACTCCCGATCTGTGACCATGAAAGCTCAAATTTAACAAAGCGAAAGTCGAAATCGAAACGGGTTAGTGTAAACAAATTTTAATGTAAATAATAATATATTCGTGACATGCTTAAATAATATTGTCCTTTGAAATGGTAACTAATTTGAGTTTTGACGTTTATAGATAAAGCAATGCACTCCAAAAGTTCCTGAAAGATGCAGAAGCAGTGTTGGTTTGCGCAGCAGACCTTTATTGCTACAAATGGTAAACACATCGGTATGAAGGGAATCAATTGAGATTAGGTGTTCTATTCGTACATATATGTAGAAACGGTTAGATTTTAAAATATGCTTTCGTGCTGATTAAATACAGTTAGTTTATCGAAGAATGGTTATCGTACTTGCATTCTGTAGTTTGAATCCACTGCTGACGTGATTCCAGTAGATGGACGAGCGCATCTCCCACTCGTAACGCCTCGGCTTATGATTGCTTGACATTAAAGCTATGCTTTGATTTGATAATGCACTGAGTGATAGGGTAAACGCCTTGAGTCCATCTACTGATTTTGCATCAGTTTTGCTTCAAACTATTAAGGCACTGGAGTAGGGAGTGCGTCAACCATTCCTTGTATGACCATGGTAGTAGTTAAGTATAGATAATCCCAGTTTGTTACAGAAATACTGTACAAATGCTCTCAGTTCAGGTCAGGATGGTAATTAATTAATTTTTAAACATTTCGCCTTTTATCTATTGGTCAATATTACTCAACAGTTTGTGATATATACCAACAATTGTAGACCTCTGTTCATTCAGTATCACTTTCCAAAATAGATTAAGTACCTTTATGTAAACAGCCCCGTTGAGATCCAAACGCCAATTTTGGCTTTAAAATAAGAATAATTTATGTTGTATCGCAATTAATTGGATCTATAGTATTTCTCTTAGTGGCTGTCATAATCCCAATGAGTGTTTAGTAGTAATATATGTTAGTTGTGATAATGCACAGTTTAAAATAGATGCAGTATATTTTCTCCCGGTGAGTTGAATTCCTTCCACTGATGACGTTTTTAACTATTTTAACTATTTTAAATTGTGTGGTCACTAGTAAGGCGTCGAATTGTACAGAGTACTGGTAAAACGACTGTAATTAATTATGATTAAGATCCATATTTTAGCTTCCTCTTATCCGCCCTATTTTCGGCCTACCTAAAGCAGACTTGCAATAGAAATATTTCACCATCAAAATGTTCATTAAACCTCCCAGCTTTGAAGTCATGTATGGGTGAAGTTCAGTTTGTATGAGTAGGGAAATAATTTTTCCTTGTGTTTGCTGCAGTGTAATGTAGAGTAGATTATATTTATTTCCTACTGTTGTCAATGGATGTTTTAGAAGGTAATAGCTTTTAGTAGTGTGCGTTACTATTTTAAGTCATTGTTTCGGCGTAATCTTGATTTCCTTGTAATTAATGGTTAAATAGGCTGGGCAAAACAAGTGTTACTGATTAATTGTTAAATTGGCTGGGTAAAACAAGTGTTACTGATTGATTGTGAAATAGGCTGGGCAAAACAAGTGTTACTGATTAATTGTTAAATTGGCTGGGTAAAACAAGTGTTACTGTTTGTTAATGTATGTAATGGTAACAAGCTAGGTCTCAAGGATCAGCAGATGTCTCAATAGTAATCTAGATGTAGATGCTTTTATTAGAAATAATAATTATTAAGGAGTTACTGTAGTGAGATGCTTAAACTACTACCTCCTACGTTTTTAATGGAATTTTATTCCAAAAAGGGATTTAGACTGTTAGAGGTTAGAGCCGTTCAAGTTATTCATGGAAAATTATTGGGTCACATCATAATTATTACCAAATGGAGCCAAGGAAAATCATCATTTGTGATATATGCCATTGACCTAATTTGTCCTGGTTTTACAATTAATTAAATTGTGTATAATATATTTATACTTATGAACTCATAGAATTATTCTTGCCGGATGCTTTTAATATTCAGATTTTTTAAAAAGTCTGTGCTAAAGATATAGTAGTAGTATTAGCGTAATGTATCTCAACCAGTCGACTCTTACCAATTAAATTGAATTCCTTTGAGATCAAAAACTGTAAAATTGTACGATTGAATAATTATGGTAAGCAGTTATCAAAACTGCGATATATTTACTATTATTTGTGTTGAATTAATTTACCAAAAGAAATTTTGTCGATGTTCCTTTATTTCTCGTTATGGTCATACTGCTATGGCCATGATATTCGCGGCGTTTGTATAATTGTAGCAACAAAACAAAAGTGTAACTCTTCTCGGTAGCAAAAAGAGGTTAAAATAGAAATAAAATTGCGGAGTTGATTTGTTTGTCTGAATTTGTAATTCCTATTACTTAAAATTGTTATTACTGAGGATAAGCAAGATTTTCCCTTTTAAATCAACTTGCACTGCCAATTCAAGCCAGCCAGAGATCAGAACGAAGACTGCTTAATGGATTATATACACAATGGACTCAAGACAAATAATCTTGTTTCCCGTCTTGTGTTAAATGTTAATGTTATCAATTAAATTTTTTAAAGATGCAGTAAGTAAGGATTGTCACAAATTAAATTCTTTTTAAATAAAATGATTGTTGTAACCAAAAGAGTAAAGATTAAGTTCTAATGATATGTTCCTATGTTATAAAATTTGTAAAATAACGTTCATTTGGTCCTGTCGGCTTTAATTTTGAATTGATTAATTAATAAAGTTGTAAGTTTATGTTGTACAATAAATTGGGGTAACTATATGGATTTACACAGCAGTCCATGATATGTATGCCAAAATTATAAATTTTACTGCAACTGTAACTAAATTCGATAGAATAAAACCAATTTCACACTTGATAATATTCTGTCCGATTGTTTTGGGTATGATAATCATGGCTTAACTTTTAATTCACTTCCGTTACTTACTCCGTGTTTTATTCCATTGTCTAATTATGTCGTCCCATTTCCCGTTCGTAGCTACTCATAAGACTTATCATTACCGAGTTGAAGAAAACTAGTCCACCTTCATCACCATTCTTAGAATTTAGAACAGCTAATATTTATGGCAGTTAAATATGAACAAATGTGTTTTAAAAAAAGTATAGTCTACCAGAAATAATGTCAGTTTTATTGGCTTTCCTCACACATAAATACAATTTCTAAATGTAATAAATATCATACTCAAGGAATACGTCCGTCTGTATACTGTAGATATCTAAGTTTAATAAATATTAACAAATTAATTAAAGTCTTTAGTTATGAGCAGATTGGATTAGGGATGATTAATTTGTTCTCTGCTCTACGTCATGTACTTTTAAACTGACTCTTGAACAATTTTTATCTATAACTACAGTACATATTTAATAGCAATGCGCCCTAATAATTTTTCTGCTTTTATATTCAGTGTTCAGTACACATAGACAGCAATACATTACATTTTACATTTACAGATCTACACTACTCACATTACAACTTAGTACACTAGTCCTATTTTGTAGATTAACGTTCCTTTCCGTAAAAATAGCGTAGCAGCTCATTTTTCATTCTTATTTTAAATTGTTTATCAACTATTTTTGCTTATCGTTTATTTTAGGGCCTGCATCTTCTAAATTTCTCGTGATAAGTCGATACAGGTTAGGCCAGTCATAATATAATACGAGTTCCACAAATGATTGGACACAATAGTACAGGCTACATAATAATATCCAGCTAAATACGTTACCGTTTAGCAAATAAACTCTGCTGCTGTGAGATAATCGGTCTTTTTCCTACCAACTTCTATATTTATCTCTTACATTTATGGCAAAATAATAACTTATCCAATAATATCGATTTATATGTGTATGGTGCACATTATTCTCCCGTTACTAAAATTCACATTGATTGTTCTATTGATTTTTTAGTTCTACAGTCCCTACTTTAAGTGACTACTAGGATTGTATTATATTTCTGGACTTGGATTCGACTGTTTTGAAATATTTGAGTTTTCTCCATTGAGACAGCAGGTACTTTCTTTGTAGTTCCTACGTATTTTCTGTATGAAAAATTATAAATTTCGAAAGAGATGGAAAATAAGTTCATAATGTCTTCTTAGCTTAACGAATTCATGCAGAAATTAATTTATTACCTACAACTATATAGTCTATGCCAATCTTATTTTCTTCCATAAGCTAAGCCTAGCGAATATAGAAAAGGGAAAAATATAACATGTTTGCTTTATTTCAGTAAATTCATTGTTTGTGAAGTGAAGATTACCAAAGTTGGAAATATAGTCAACACATGCAAAACCAAAACAAGATGATCAACTTGATTATTTCGGACACAAAACAAATGATTTTTGCTCTTTAGAATAATAAGAATAATATAGAAGTACCCTTGTCTAAAATTTTGAAAGTTACAATCAATTCTTAAAATTTCGGGTCCACTTCATGAGCAATAACTTTATACCTGTCTAGTTATTATTGCGAATATTAACCGCCATATTTTTCCGGTCTGAAATGTTGGCCATTGATTTTTGATCATACCATACGATATACTGTTATCAAAATTATGTTTCCTAAAGTTCTGGAAACATTTGTATAGAGGGACTCATGTCAAATAGAGGATTATGGAATTCTGGGATTTTTATCGTGCCAAGGCCAAGTAAACACAAATAGGGCACCTTATGAAGCAATGCTACTTTAGATATATTTAATTGACACGCTTAAGGCTAATAAAGTAACGCAAGGCATACTCTAAGTATCATATAACACCGGAAAAACATAGTTACAAAAACGAACGACCTAATTGAACCGACATCATCACATTTGCATTCCCTAAAAGCTGTTCGTATACGTTACTTTAAAACTGCCCTACATTAATCTGCACAATCTATTGATAATTAGCAGACAGTTAAACGATTCCATCTTTAATGCATTAATTAAGGAGAATACTATATTTATTTGTGGAACTAGTAAAAAGTTTTTCGTTAGATAATCTCGATATATTTAATTTACTAAATAATTGCAAGTTGGCTGGTCAAAAACAAAAACTGAGAGTTGGGGAGATGTGCTACTATCTCGTACTTTCCCATTTTGGGAGTAGAAACAGAAAATGGGCGGAGAGAGCTGCCTCGGCTAAAGCCATAGGTAGGAGAAATGGTGTCCAGTCAACTTTCTCCTGCCTCTGGCTTCGGAGAACTGCCGTATGAGTCAATAATGACTACGAGGAGGTACATGTGTGACAATATTATATGTTTTCATATTTCTAGAGACATTCTTAACCCTAAATCAGATCGGTAGGACTGGAGGAGCTTAACATTTGTACCTTTGCTACAAAAGGAATTTATCCTTCCTATTCTAATTTTGAACATTCTATTATTTTATAATCTCTGGTACAGACACTGAATTTTTAACCGTTTGGTGATCCTACGACGACAATACTTATAGATACAATATATTGTCAAGTCTAAATTATTTGACACTAGGAATAGATCAAGTGTCTTCCTGCCAAATACGAGATATTGTCACGATTGAGATTCCATAAAAACTCATGTGTCTCAGACATATTATTAGAAATCAGATCAGACTATTTGGAAAAACTACATACGATTATGTACGGAACACTCAAAAAGATATTCTATACCTTTATCTTCCAAAAAATTGAAAATAAACATAAAGGTCCAACGTATACTGTAGTTAATTCATATTACCTATGAATTGTAAGTAAAATACATGCGTAATACACTTTCATTTAACTACGACCTAAATTCCATCAATTCACTATTTTTACCTAATAATGTATAGCGGTGACTAATTTGCAAATCGCACGCGTTAATTCTTAAAATGATTTTGATAAATTACAAAAGGATTACGCAACCAATAGAAGAAGATTGGGCATTTTATCTTACAGTTAACAAACTGGGCCACTTTGGGCTAGAATAGTGTCACTAAGATTACACAAAACTGTAGGTATTCTCAACTGCTCGATTTGTGCCCCCTGAAGCTTGTTCTCGCTGTAGTCTTTCCATAGATTCAGTTCTGGTTCTCACTGACCCGTTGTGAGTTACTACCTACAAATAAATTTGAGCACAGTATTAACTACAGAGAAATTAATTCGATACAGAGAAATATTTTGTACGATGACAAATAAACGTACAAACCATTTGCATTTCCGGTAAAACTGGAGGCCGAGATCTGTCTGAGCTGTTTTGAGAATGAAGCTGGGTCAGCCCTCGAAGAGATGGTAGTGCCACCACAAACTCAGTCAAAGTTACATCAGAAGTGCCTCCGGATTCTAGGGGTATCGGCTGCAGACGGAAATGTTCCAGCATGTCAAAAACCGACTGAAACCATAAATGCTGAACCCGGCATTGACCTTCCGGACTTAAAGTCATTCGAAGATGCTACAATAGGTTCAATAAAATATTAAATTATAATGTGGCTCACAAACATCCATTCTAACTAAAGCATACATAAACAAGGCATACGCCCAATCAAATATTTAGTTTTCTTCAACCACTTGACATCTTAGTCTGTTATTACTACTTTAAAAAGTCTGTCAAAAAATCAAGTTATTTAATCATTTATTTAGACAGTACCTTTGCTTTCCCTTGGAAATTGAATGTTAGTACAAACTCTCCAATGCGAGTTTCACTTTGGCGAACGAGAAAGGTACCATGTCCATCAGCCTCTTCCTGGAGAACTAGACGTGCAGCCTCAGATCTGGAGAGCGTCCCATGAAACCACGGATATTCTTGCAGCGTCGAGTAAATATCTCGAACAGTGACTCCGTTCTCCAACTGACTGACTTGTACCGTGCTGGTGTTACTCGTTGTGCTCGCCCTTAAGTCTACCGGTCCGTTGCCATCAGTACCTGAATACATGTTTATGATTAATAGTAACAGACATTTGCATAAAGACAATAGAATGGTTGATTATAAGATGCTTTTTTATACATGGCTCACTATTAGTGCTCGTAGACCTATTGTGACTTTCGCCAGCTCTGGACTGGACAAGACGTGGAGGTAGTTGAGGTGGATTGACCACATTCGGGACACCCGACGTGAGTTGAGGGGACACTTCGTCAGACAAGCGATTTTCACCTTGAGATCCTTGGGGATGATTAACTTGATTGTGACTGTGAGGTCGCTCGACGGAGTCAGTGGGAGTTCTCATCGAGTATTTGATGATAGAGAGCCATGACTTCATGTCTTCCCCGTCGCTAGCCTCTATCACATACTCCATATTGTTTTCCGCCTTCAAAACAAACGTATTCTCTCGATCAGGCATTTCCAATGCCGTCGTCTCTCGAGCTTCCGTGATTAGAAAGCAAAACACACCGGACTTTGGTTTCACAGACTGCAAAAAACCAAATAATTCTGAATACACATTCAAGTGTAAAAATTCTAGAGCTCTATTGCAATAGCTGACCTTAGGGGGAGAGTAAAACTCGAGCATGTAGCCACCAACAGTTTTAACTAATACAAGTCGACATTTTTCCCACTTCTGAGTCCCGTCCAAATTTTCTCCACTCAGATAATGAACATTGCTTTCCTTTTGACACTCTACAACAATTTTCGACATTTTGGCTTTTGAATGTTTATCATTCTTGGATTTGCTTTCGGCAGAACTGAGTTGAACTTCATCCGAAAGTTGCTTATGAAAAAATCGTCCCTTTTTGAATCCTTTAAACGAGAGTCTGGAAAGTAAAATATATTTTTAATGTAGATAATGTCTTTTGGTAAACACTCGCCAATTTTCAGTAGAATGTAGAAGCAGTAGAATGTAGAAGTTGAAAGTAAATAATAATAAAACTGATAGTAGGGCGAGGAGGATGGACTTACCTCCGATAAAATGGTTTGCGGGTAGGTTGAGCGGGAATGGGGATAGAAGGTTCCTGATCCGACAATTGTTCTTCGCCATCTCTCATCTGTGACTGATCACTGTTCGTCAAAGACTTCTGGTGGTTATGGTTGCTATGTCCATTTGCATTGCTACAATTACAATGTTGTCCATTTCTTTGGCTGTGGCCGTTGATTACCGGATGCCCGGAGACTGCATTGCCGCCACTGTGCAATATTTCCGATTCTAAATGATGAGCAAAAACTTCTACAAAACGACGGACAAGATCGTTGACTTTTGCTTGAAAAACTTCTTGCTGATCACTGCCGCCTGTCGAATTGTTCCCTCCAGTCACTCCAGCACTTCCAGAGCCAGCACCCCCGTTACTCACCGGTAAAGGACACTGGGCTCGAATTACCGACGCAACTTCTGCCGCCGTTGACGCTGCAGTCTCTTCGCACCATCCAGCCCATTCAACACTTTCTGATCCCATGGCCATAGTGCACTGCACAATAGTATTTGCGCCTGGAAAAAAGAAAGTTAGTTTCATTTTAATCGTATTATCAAATGAAAACTTTGGTTTGGTAAGAAAATTAAATTCAAATGCTAACTTTTAATGCAGATACTTATTTTTGCTTCCTAATAGCCAATAGCATTGGTTAACTACACTAGAATTAAAAATCCACCCAAAGCAATGGAAATCAATTAAAGATTTAGTGTAAACGACAAAAAATCCTGGAAAATATATCCTAGCCAATTTAATTCAAACTGGACTGCTTTTATGCGCAATTAGATAATTATGATCAACAACTAATTCAAATTGGCATCTACTATTAAAAAAATCTACACAGAGTAAGATATATTATTTTATAATTATTATATTTTGCTAGAGAATTGCTTTTGGTTAAAATTGGATTTGCAATCAAACTTTGCCAAGTCAAGAGAAGCAGGAATATCCGATGGCACACTAAAACAAGTTGTGAAAGATCAGGAGTATTTATTTGTAATTTTGTGGGAAATGTATTAGAAATTGTAATTCACTCTTAGATCAATGTTCATGATTAATGTTATCAAAATACTTTCAATTTTTTCTAAGCCTGTTTTTAAAGCAGCAAGTGATGCAAATTTTTGATGTGTATGAATTAGCATTCTGTCTCTTGGGAAAATAATTTGTTATCACTGAGCACAGTGGCGCCTGCACTATTAATCTTACTTGGTAATAATTGCCATTATTTTAGTGCCCAACAATAGTACCACGGGGCAGGACATGGGCCAGACAGTAGATATCCCCATCCATTACTATCCCTTTGGCATCACACCAACTTTGTATAACATCAGCAGTATCAGCAATATTACTTGCATACATATCTTCAGCTATTAACATTCGCCCATTTAAAATCTACGACATTGTCTCTAAAGTTTTAATCAGTAATCAGTTCTGGAAAATATGTTTAAAATATTTTCCAGCAGCCAAATCAAAATTCTAGTGAAATTAGAATGCATTTAAAAGTTCACAGGAAGTGAAAACTAATCTACACCCTCCTGTCAAAAAACATGGTACATTATAACATTTGTACTGCATTGGTGGTTTCCGTTTGAATTCATTATATTTATCTTATTGTTTATTATTCAAGGCTACTAGTATGGTATTATTTCGAAATGCACGACGTTTTGCTGTAAAGAAAACACAAATGCAAGTTTAGATATACTTCTGAAGAAATAGAGATAAGACGCAGCAGAATCATCACTATGCCTTTTAGCCAAGGTCACAAGCATACTAGCAAAATCTGATATAATTCAGAATCGGTAAATAGACTAAGGGAAGGTTACACAGCGCTAATTGACAAAATCTTGCAATGCAGACAAAGACTTTTACATTGCAAAATTTGGGTTTTACATTTTTACAAGTTTGCATCTCAAAAATTTACATGCGACGAATTCTTAAAAAACATCCGAATGCAGATTACAGATACAAGCCAATCATAATTAGAAAATTACCTTTAAATGGTCGATTGATTGCCAAGACTGAAACCCACAGCAATTGCTTTAAATCGGAGTAATAATTCCTGAAAAGAATGAACATGTCATAAGTTAGTTAAAGTAATGCAGATATTTAGTTGGAAAAAGAATATTTTGAAAAGGTTAGAATATTTATAATAAATATTCTACATACTTTAGTGCAGTAATTCAGTGAATTAGAATACGATGTTCCTTCAATTTCGTTTTCTCGGTACTTAATCAGTCTATACATTATTGATGCAGATTGAATTAATGCATTATCTTGCTGCCAAGTTTTAGCTGTCACTTTTGGTTGAGAAAATATTTAATTGCTCAAGTTGGCGGGGCTGTATTGGAAATCCTATTTAAATGATTGAGACCAGAAAGTGTGTTAGCAAATTACTACTGATGTGAATACTTATTTAGATTGACTATAATACTATATGATCATAGGGAGAGAGTATAGACCTGTAAATGTTTGCAGTTATTTAGTCGGAGGAAATAGGAATGGCATAATAATTGGAGATGGCACCTGAATTGTATCAATTGGATATTGGGAAACCAGAATTCAGTAAGGAGACAATTGATACGAATAACTGTGTCATGTTTATTTTGAATCGTATTCCATTGATAACTATGCACACAGAAATGTGAACTTGTTTACTGTCTCTCAATGTCACCAAAACTTGTTATCGTCCAAACACACCAACGCGGAGTGTCAATCATGTTTAACCGATTCAAGTCCAATCTGTAAAGAATTTCTCGCCTTGATTTGTTAATCGTCTCTTTTGTGAATGAAGCTCTGCGTAGAATTTGTTGATTTGTGTGAGATGTATGAGGAGGAAGACACTTCACCAAAGTATTAGATAATTGACCAAAGTATTACATAATTGTGGATGACAGCTGAGTGGACTGAGTGTCCCTCCCACCCAAGATTTCCACTGACGACTCTTGGGGTGTTTGAAATAGCGGTTTAATGTTAATTAATTAGGGATGTAAATAGTTAACGAGTCACATGTGATGAGTTTCAAATGATTAGCGTAGAGATGAGTAAAGATAATGGGAGAGTGTGGTGGGTGGATTTATCTGCATTAGATTACAAGTCACTAGGACACTAGAAGAAGATGAATTTGTGGGTAAAGCAGCAGCATAGTAAGTCAGTATATCTGAGTACTGCAGTATAGCAGAGTCATAGAGTGGGCTATACATGTTACGTGTATACTTCTGGCACTACTATTATTATTATACATCCTGAGATGAATAGCAGGAGTAGCGAGCACGGAGCTTGAGCCAGGAATGAAGAGCAGCATCTTGGTCTGTCTGTCTGCACTTCTCCAGCCATCCTCCTCCTACCAGCCAGCCGCCTCTGCCTCTCCTCCACATCCAGCTCCATCCACATCCACCGACTACTTATTTGCACCGTTTGCTGTGCACCTACAGCAGAGAGATTGCCATTAAAAAGAAGATTGTATGCGGACAGACAGACGGATGAGCGTGGAACAGGCGTGGGGAGAGGAGGCCAGGCAGGCAGCAGCCGGCAGGCACAGAAAAGGCATCAGAAAAGGTAGAGGAAGTGGTTCTTCTATCTGTCTCCGAGGAGTTCTCTGTCTCCGTCTGGAAACCGCTTTGCTAGGCGTAGATAGGATAGCAGAAGACAACGTTAACTCCTGCTACAATCAGCGCTGTTTACCTGTATCACTCGTCTGCCAGGCTCGCTATAATAATAAAACTGTCTGCGCGCTTCTTTAATATTACTACTTGCATTGCATAATATTATTCCATCCTTCCTCCCAACGCTCTACATAAATTATCCCTATTACTCCTTATTTCCATCAAATCCTATACTTTTCATCTGCTTATCAATTCATCCGCTTCTATAGGCACTTTGTCCGTCTGGCCCTTCATACTTTCACGTCATTTGCACAAAATGTGTGTGGCACCATTTTAGCCCTTTTCATAATGTTGCGGAATAGAACACACTCAAAGACACATTTTGAGCATTGATAAGGAAATCTAATATTAGTTTGCTATTCGGAAAAACCAATTGCCTTCTGACCAATTCGGACTAATTGTCCAAAATACGAAATCTCCTAGAACCAGTAAAGGATCAGGAGATGAAATCGCTATTGACTATCGAACATTTTCACATTTTTAATAGGCAACTCTGTAATATAGAAAAATTATCAATTCTGATATACGTACTTCCTCAGAATGGAATTGTGTCTTGCAATAATAACGTTCAGAAAGATCAGATTACATGCGTTATGGTTTGCTCCACACGGTTTATGACCTTAGCAATGTTCTAAATCCTGAGTTTACAAATGACTTCGATATAGATATTGAACATATTTATTATGCAAAACGCATAATATCTGCAATGTATATCGCACATACGGCACATTTCCAATCTGGGGCACACTGCAAGCTGTATAACTGTAGAGAATTATTATGACTGACCGTAATGTTGAAAATTGTGACCACGATGAAATCTTTTACTCTCTTTGTACTCCCAAAAAGTAGACGGGACAGATTCAGAGAAGTGGGACAAAAAATCAAATAACTTTTAGCACACAGAAAATGTCATATAGAAAATAAAATATAGATGTAGAATTGGAATGAGGCACTGCATACTTAAAGCCTACTGAAACAAATTCTGGAAATGACAACTGCAGCTTAAGCTATATAATACACTACAGTAATTCAATGATTCATATTATCGAAAGCCAATGGTCATAAAACTGTGTTATTATGGCCCATTTATTTATAGTTTCACTGATTGTTACTCGATTATAATTATTAAATATACTTGGAAAAAAGCTATCACAAAGGTTTCTAGAAAATTCATTTTTAATTTTGACAGTTAAACTATAATTTTCAGAGTGTCCCCAGATATCTTAAATTTGGACGGTGGGTGCGTTGATGCCTACTCCGACGCCACGTGCAATAAGACAGCCCGGAGAAGTAATCTGACGCGCCTCAATCATGAAAAACCATTTTTCTATTTGTTAGAGAAAGTGAAGAATTTTAAGATTCTAGAGCGGAAGACGAAATGAATTTACGTGATATGCCCCACCCACCCACGTTTGAGGTGAAATATTGCTGTTTTAGCCTGTAGATATCAAATATGTTTATGCATGTCATGTAAATTGCAGTCCTTATGTACGAACATTTTAAAATGCAACAGCTATTTTATTCATATTTTAATGATGTTGAGTGCCGTTCGTTTAGCTAATATGAATTTCATGTAATTACATGAAAGTGAAATGAAAGAAATGCAATTTTGAATAATTAGACGGAATAGACTACAATCCTTTATTGAAGTAGGTATTAGTCTGTAGTCCGCAGAATCTTATTTCATATTGGGTGATTGGGTTTTACATTTCTAAAGCTTACTTAGATATACAAAAATCATACTTTGTAAATAAATCGTCATATTTTATAGGTAATCTATTTAGTTCTTGGTAAACTAGCCATTATACACACACAGGTAAACTAAACATTACTAACTCCCATTTACTTTGTTTATAGCGATAGCACAATTCATACTTGGACTAGATATTACATAATATTATTACATTTTTACGTCTACTCTTATTGGGTGATACAATGTGGTACTTTCACGTCCCACCAATTATTATTTTACTATAATAACGGCTATCCAGTAGCAGCAATGTAAAATTGCAATTAAAAGACATAGGTACAGTTTAAGTCAAACATTTTTTATTGCATTATCCTAAAATTCAACACTGGTGCATAGTGCATAGTGTTCATAAGAAGTGATGTGTAATAAGTACCGACCGGACAAAATTACTAATTAGTATAAGCACACAATATAATATTCTTAAACAGTGCATCATGTTTACAAATCAATTTGCTTTATAGGATTGGGATTTTATAAATATTATTATACAGGACTTTATCGTTGAACAAACCGTTACAAATTTCTAATAAATAGGAATTTTGGGAATTGTTTTGAATTATTTAACTGCGACGAATACTTGTATTATCCAATTGCACCGAAATAAAAATAAATTAAGAGATTCAGAAATAAAAACAATTGAGATTCCTTTTCAGTACATTTTCATAATTTTTTCGAGACAACTCCCCAGTCGTGTACAGGGAATTTCTACTGGAGGATATATAATTCCCCAATGAAACAGAAGTAGTTATTTACAATTTTTTAACAAAAACTGATGCAATAAAAAATGTGATTCCCTATTAAATGATATTTTAACACAAGAAACTCCCAGAAATGCTATCTTTGACTTCCATAAACATAAGCAAAGTAACACCAAGTGGTTCTCCTTGCATTACAGATTTTTGCCAAGAAAATCTCTAATATCCCGTTAAAGGCAACATCAACATGCAACTAAGCCGATTTTTACAGATTCCCCTGTTGGGTTTTTGATTCAACGAATAAATTTAGTATGCTCAATGAATTGAGACGTCAAAAGTAAATCAGACTGCCAATCTTTCATTTTAAGTGACTGAGCTTGAATGTAGTCATACTGAGATGACCCTTAAATTAGGCATGGAATTTATTATTTGCATAAAATCCGTATCGTCGTAAAACCATATACGTAATTAATTAGATGGTCATATTATACGATACAGAAAAATTAACTGATGAAAGTCACAGAGTTGGACAATCGCATTAAAGAATGACGGTCATGCATGGTAGTAGTGACTAGTGAGTCTAGTGGGTGAAGAGAGTGAAGATACCAGTAAAAAATTCTTCTTTTGTGTAAATTAAATATCCAACAAAATTGGGTTAAGTCAGCGGACGGAATCTACGGCAATTTACGGCTTTATAATAACAATGAAATAAAAATATAATACAATGTCTTGCTGATTCTAAAGTTCCTACCATGACAAAAATTTGTTCTCCCGTCCAATGGGATTGTCAGTTGAAATTATGGTATTAAGGTATAATTACTATATGGAACAAATTATAGCATAAATTATTATTTAAGATCAAATAAAGCTCTTCTACATTTTAAATCAGAAATAGAACTTGCTTCCCCACAATCCATGGGTAAAGGCCCTTTTTTTCAGCTAGAGCTGTTTATAGTGGAAGTGAAATAATATTAAGACCTACACGGTGCAGAAAATGCAGACTTCAAGAGGTGGGCTACTAGAAAAAGGGAAAAATAAACGTTCACTGACAATACATATTGAGGTATTATTAACCGGACCAAGTTGTAAATTGAAACCATAGAGGATTATCGTTTATCCAGATGAAATTGTGTACTGGTTCTATGCTATTCTTAGTTCAGTCACATCCACACTTAGACATTTACAGTTCTCAAACATGCTAATACTATTGAAAATGAATAGCTATGTCATAATTTTAACGTCTATCATCACATCACATCATATAACCAGAGTGCTATGGCTTAGAGTACACTAAAAGACAATTAAGGACGCCTTTTGCATAGAAACAGTTGATTGCAAGACAGTAAAAATGCAGTAGTAAAGCAATTCCATTTTGACAGTATTGTAACACACACTGATGTAAAGATGGGTTGGGAAGTAACCTAGAATAGTAATAGTAACTATCACAATTCTCGTCACCTATAGCTATCGTAACTATACTTGTTCTTTGCATTGAAGTATTACAGCCCAGCGTTTTACGTATTATGTCTCATAATACATAAAAATTTGCATATCATAAATACAATTATACACTGCAGCGAGTATTGCGGATTAACTAGCCTAATCTAAAAATTACTGGAGTATATAGGTAGTGATAAAGTAGTCAGGTTAACTCAGTCCCGCTCATTGTCTCGGAGTTATTTTACAACAGACATGTAGGTAGCTGTAAGCAATAAGGCGTAAACCTTAACACCATCCTAATATTTATTGCAATCAATTATAACATAATGACTTCCTTTTTATATATAATATTCAGTATAGTAAGTACTGATACTAGTATACATTACATTTGGGATAGAAGCTGTCGATTTCTATTAGTAGAGGTAGTATATAAGTATATTTACTATACATTAGATAGGTACATTAATCCTTTAACAACTTCTCTTCTTCTGACAGATTAATATCGATAATACGAGCAGCGCATTGTCAGCACCTGGCCAGTATACATCCGGTACGGGCCGTGACCGTTAGTTATTGGCTACTGGTGTGGTATATTTAAATGTTGGTATCTAATCACTGCATAGATGGATTAGTCATCACTAGTATTATTTTTATATATTAAAAGGGCATTCGACGCTTCTAATAAATTCACCACACTGCTCTTATCAGAATTGCCATAAAAAGCTAAAATGTCTCAAAAGTTTGCATTCATATTCCATACGTCAGTATCCAGGTAAAATTATTACATGTCTTCTAGCTTATTTTTATTATTGATTTAATATTCTGGCATAGAATTCAATTTCAGTGTGTTCATTGTTTCTTCCTCAATCATTTTTATATTTTTAAAAACATAAGCTAAACTAATGACTTTAAAAATACAGTGTGAAGGAAATTAGGACTAAATGGCTTGCAGTTTTGCATATTCGATTGAAGTAGGAATAACACAGTAATTATACGGTAATTACGAATTTAAACTTATGCTATATAAATGTAACATATTCAGTTTATTTGTGCCTTGTGCCCATTGCAAGTAATGCAGAAATTATAAAAGCTACGTACCAAATTGCTTTAAGTAGACAAGTATATTATACATTCTACACATATAATTAATTAAAACTTAAGAATGTCGACGTGGTTGATTTCATACAAAGAAATACAACAATACCATAAATATTAACTGTGTAAGCGGAGACATTAGAAAAGTAACAGTTCATCAGTTCGTGTAAATTGAAGTAAACAAATATAAAATTCGTAGCTGTGGACATTAAAATTATAAATTTTTGTATATAAGCAATTTATATCCTTCAGTAACATTTCAATTAATCTGTATATAAATATAAACCTGAAAAAAAACAAGTGAGATCGTTTAATAAAATTACAAAATGAAGATACTATAAATATTTTTTTTAAATAGATGGCTAGGCTGATTCAACGAAAATTTGTTTTGCAAACTAAAGCCTGTGGCCTGTGGCTAACTAAACGTGTATCGTTACTCCCTCGGGAGCATTATAATATAACCCGAATAATGAATATACATACATATTTCATATTTCCTGTTTTTTATATAGGAAGAGAATAAGAAGTTGTGTTTAAGCTTGGTAATATTCTTTGCTATGAAAACCTGAATCCAAAATAGAAACTTAAAATAGTGAAACAATTACAATGAAAGGAATCAGAAAGATGCTCATAAGTAAGTTGCATAGATTGTTCATGTTATCTTGGTATACACAATTGGTTAATCTATCTATACTTTCTAGACGGAGAAGCGCAACGTGGTATTGTGTATAAAATTAATAAAACTGCACTTACCGAAATAAACATCAAGTATCGGTGCGTAATAATACTAAACTTGCTATGATGTAGGATCGAGGGAAACACATCGAATTTCATTGTTCTCTCAGAGAGAGTTCCAGTGCCATTTTGAGAGCTTCGTCTTCTTCCTTACGCAGACGATCCGCCTCTTCGATTTCTTTCCGCGACATGTCAATAGCGGCCTGTAATTCCTCAAAACTGTTACTTCTTGTAAATGACGACGAAGATACAGAAGCGGCTGCTGCGTTACGATCAGGAATTAGCACTGCAGAGGCACCTCCAACTTCTTCTATCGACGGCTTCCAACCCGGTATCTCCGATCTTATTGAAATCAAGCTCTCTTCAATTGCTCTGTAAATATAAATTGCATCGATTGATTTTTCCATTTTTAGTAAACCCGTAACCATTGAACCACTTACAAAATAATAAATATACCTTTGAAGAAGTTGTTCTTCTGCATCCGAATCTGGGGTATTATCCTTCAACAGAGCTCTAGGAGCTTTAAGGACTTCATAAATGTCAACTTTATTAGGAGGATCACGACTGGAAGCTTCGGAAGATAATTCGTCATTACCCACTGCCCATTGGAACAAATCATCGTCTGATGACGTCATAGGAATTGGGCTAATGGCTTTTCTGATATCATAGTGAGAAGGAGGCTCAAAAAGTTCATCGTCTAACACACATGATAACCTTCCACTTTCTTCCTGAAGATAAGTCACTCCTCGAATTTCTTCCTCTGTCCCGAATATGTTATGAAACGTTATTGAAGCATTCACCAAATGAAACAAAGGAATTTCTGCCAAACAAAGTACATGGTCAACAATTAAGAACCCCATTACTGATAGAATAGGTTTTGGTAACCGTAAATATTTTATACCAATTTTAACAGGAAATCCAGCTGGAATCTGCATCTGGATGAAGTCCCTAAGTTTACTGAACTGTGTGCTGGATAGAGCCATGATATCTACTATAGGCATCACTTGTTCTTGGAGGTTCAATGGATAGTTTTCACAAAGCCAAACAGTAGCCTGCATTCATTGTATTATGAATTATTAGAGATTACTTCATAAACTTGTTTCTGTTAATTCTTTTACCTTAAACTTATTGATTTTTGTACGCAGTTCTTTCGGCTTGCCAATATCACGACCCCCTAGTTCCTCTTCGACGTCAAAATACTGGCCAGCAGTTATTTCTCCATAGTTGTTAGTAATTAATGACGCAGCCTGCATAAAAAAGAAGAAAAAATCCAAATTTTGGTTTCCAAACTTTAAATTGTATATGCGTATGATAATATACCTCTGACTGTAGCGGGACTGAATCAAGCTCAGAAGACTCATGCGCACCAAATGTTGACAAAATACGCTGAAAATTTGACATAGACTCGCTGCGATTTTTATCGGATTCGGCTAAGTGTTCGTGACGCATTTTTGTTACCAACTCGACATTTGTCGCACTAAATACTTTACAGTCATAGCTGTTAACTTTTTCACTTTTGTCACTACCCCAGCCCCAGATTCCAGTCTTGTTTCTAAAATAGTACATTTAGTCACTCTCTTACAATAATTAAAAATCCACAATGATCATTAAAAATTGTATTTGTAAGTACAAACCTTTCGAACGCAATTTTTTCCAAATTTACGTACGAAATGATGGCCGGGTTACTTAGGCGATGGGCAACAGTTTTATCATAAATGCGGCTGTCAGGTACTGAAGTGTATTTTTCACTTCCAGACAGGATGACATTACTGATCACTTGTTGAGTATCGTGGTCGATTTCCATCATTTTTACACAATCGTCTAAGAAGTTGTAAAATTTTAGTAGGCATAGGAATCTCTGAGAATTCTTTCACATCAGCTGTTTGTTGTACCTCAACTTACCTCTTCCTTGAAAGATCACAGAAACTGCTCCTCTTCTTCCTTCAGACTCTTCTAATCCAATGACTCGGCTATCCACTCTCACGTTCGAACCCATTTTATAAACTCTGTGCGTGTTGCCAGGGCACATTCTAGTGACCAGCGGCACTACGACAAAAATAATCCGTTTAATTGCACAAACTTTTCATATCAACTTTTTATTACATCGATTGTTTCCAGCTGGGTCATTCTATTCCAGCATTAAACCACTTTATGATGACATAACTAGTTCAACAAACTAGAATACTTACGCCAACTGGTGAACTCCCACTTCATTTCCACGTAGAAATCAGGCGCCTGTCATAGTAGGTTAAAAGAGAATTAATTAATCATTAATTATCAAGATATTTTGGGTCCAGCTTCTTTAGCTTTAACATGCACAATTGAAATGTTATGTCAACAAACTACAGCAAAAATGTATTTTTACAAAGCAAGCTTAAAATTTCAGTAGGGCTGTAAAATTATGAACTTAATAAAAATTGTTTGGCAATTTATAATTGCCGTTAATTGCAATTAAATAATAGTTAATAGTAATTGCCATAATTAAATTATTGAACAATTATAGAAAATAGAAGATTCGAATGGCTTAGGCTTAGGCTTATAGAAAATTGTTGGTAATTTACAAACGTATAACCGACTGCAACGGATCTCAAAGTTATAAAAAAATGAACGAATGAAAGAGTAAATCAAATGGAAAGCACTGAAAGCAGCCGCACGTGCGAATTAATTTCTAGAGAAGAAATATGGTGCAAAATAAATACGCCTATAGTTTAGCAAATATTATAAAACGTACATCTTTTAAACGCCTTAAGAGATTTGGTACCAAGTCTCCCCGTTTCTTTCGTTTTTGTTCATCACGGAATTCAAGAACATATTTTAGTAGTTCCGGATCTCCGTTACAAACTGCTTCTTGAACAACTAAAGGATTAAAAATATTTTCAATACTTAAATAAGTTTATGTGCGAAACTTTCAATTAGATATATCATTTGAATTTAGATTATCATTTCATGCCATTAAAATAAAGGTTTACCATTCCATCCAGACTTTTGTTCAAAAGTGGCATCAGCTCCATTCTTTAACAGGACCAAAGCTGAATCCATATGCCCCATTGTCACAGATAGGAGAAGCGGAGTCCGGCCATGGGGATCCAACTTTTCTAATTCTTTACCCTACAAAATTGCAAATAATTAATCAAATGTTGATGGTCAAAATACCTGACAACATGACTGACATAGCTAACACAAATTTACCTGAAACTCGGGATTGCTAAGGTACTTCTCCAATTCATGAGCATGATTGCTCCACACAAGAAAATGGATCGGAAAATTTGTCCGAATAAACTTCTCTGTCACGACCATTTTTGTACGGGATTAAAACTACAAAAAATTATGAGCAAAAAATTAATTGCATATGCTTTCAAAAAGCAAAAGGTTAGCGAAAAGGTCGCGCTAGCCTATAAAATATTCACCAATAGTTTGATTAGTCAGCTGACGGAGTCAGTTCCATTACTTAAACCTTTTGTACACAAAAAGTGTCGATAGCTTAAGAAAAAAATATTTTCATTTAATTAAACATTATAGTTTCACAAAACATCCCACGAATGAATTTTGCATTATACTATAATATTATAGGACCTGATTGGACTAGATGTTTAAGACGGAATAAAATTTTGATTTTTGTCAAAGCGATGCGGGCAAAAAACGTTACAAAAGAAACTAATCATGAATCAGCTTATATAATATCTTACCTGTCTTACAGTATTACTTCAAAAACTAATTTACTCTAACAATCCGATATCAGAATATTGTAGGCAATACATTTAGACCAAAGGCGCCTACTGCTATTGAATAAGAATGCAAGATATTGGCTGAATGAACATTTACGAATTCTCAGTAATCATTCGCCTGTTTATATTAATCATGTAAAATGATGAGAAAAGAAGAACAACAAACTCATTAAAGTCAAATATGGCTTGATTGTTGATATCTCACCACTTCCCACTAGATTGTAATGTAGTCTACTAAGTAACGTCAGCGAATTTGATCCAACATATAAACATCTGTTATATTTCTAAGTCGAACTATAAATTCCAGTTCAATCTGCAACAGTCTCGGAGAAGTTTTTAAATACCTAGGGATGATTGTTTCAGCATGAATGTATGTAGCCCATATTATGTAATGATTCCCACAAAGGTTAGGGCAAACGATCATGAATTGACAACTCAACAACTTATAAAAAGTTGTCTTCAGTTTCTGATTCAAGAGTTAGCTCATCTGATATTAAATGATTGACTTCATTGGCACTGACATTAACCTTTTTAAGATTTGCACCAATGACTGAAATAAAATTACAAGTGTTAAAGTTAAACAATTACAGTATAATAAAAATGATTAATCAAATCAATAAGACATTTTGTCAGCAAACTACCCAACAAGCAACGTCTTCCAGTAGAGACGAAGATAATAATAATTTCTCCTTGACCGTATTTTGCAATTTGTATGTTGAGTATTATGTTATGGGTACCTGATGATACCTACTCTGTTACGCATTACACAAAACAAATATTCAACACGACAGAATAGTGACTAATATTAAGACAAATTTTAAATTTTGAGCTCAAAGCACACAAGACTGACGACGAAAAAATAATTGGAGAGTTAATGATTTACCAACACAGATGTTTGATGGTAGATGACGGATTCCACTTCCAACGTGTTCTAGCTATTAATGACTGACAAGATGACTAATATAATTTTGTGAATCTGACTGTGGACTTGACCCTTTTACTCTATACCTTGGTCAATTTGAAGTTATTTAGGTAATGTAATGATAAAAGATTAATTTGACTATTTGCAAGCACCACGAACCAACACACCTTAAATAGAATGACTTTTGTTGTCGAATCAAGTTGTGCGCTAAGAATGACTGAAATTGTCACAGTCTTATCAGTTCCCCAGTTCACTAAAGAATGTCATCACAAACTGCAGTTTCAAGCTAGAAGTCTGGCCGAGTTATTTTTTGGTGTACAGCTAGTGTTCAGATTTTGACAGTTGATAATTGTCGACAGCTAGTCAATGTCAGTCAGTCGGATTAAACACTTGTGTCGTATATATACAAAACAAACCGAGTCTGGGGTCTGAGAAGTCTTTTCTGAAGTCACACAAGTTATAAATAAATGACAGACGAATGCTATAATATTCTTGTGTGTATGTACTTATCTGAGGTGGACAAGACTTTCTGTAGGCACTATAATATGATAAGTATATGCAATGTAGCCCGACTAGAGTCCTCTTACTTATTACACCTCCTGACTGCCTGACGTTAATATACTATTATTGTGCTCTCTACTTCTGCTTTCAAGGATGAGACAGAAACGGGAAGAGCAGACTAGAAAAGTAATCTATATACGACCAAATAGACATTCAAACTGTTCTTATACATATTATGCGTGTAACTAAATCCAAAGGGATGACCAATCGCTATTATTTCTGTCCAACTGTCGAGCACACCAAACACCGACTTTGTGGAACTCAGCCTTAAAATAATATTAACTCCATCATTAAAACACCAAACATCACACTTCAAGTCATCCGACCTATAGCCAATTGACATCCAAAAATAACCCTCTAAAGCTAATGCACCTTTCAGTGACATTTCTCCGGAATAATCATCTATATAATAAAAATATTTTTTGTACGCAAGAATGATTGTTGTCTTTGGATTAACCCCCCAAAATGCGCAAGCGTTCAGTGTATAAAACAATAAACACCACTCTGGGTTAGCATCCATTTCGAAATCAAATCCAATATATTGGTGCCTAAACCTTTCGAAATTCTTAACAGTATTGGAGGCCCTAGTTTTAAACATAATCATCTAATGAGACTATCTACTTTCAGATCATTTCTTACTCGATACATAAAACTCCGACAAAATATTCTCTCAATCATAATATTGTGTGGCATTAGATTCTCGCATTTTTTAATTACACTCTGCTGTCTAAGGAAAATGGACAGAATATATTATTGAGATTAAGGATTATCGACAAATTCAGGGAAATGATAAAGTGTTAGCGGCAACTACTATTTTGGATGACTGCAACTAGCATGGCAATAAAAAATTTATTATTTTATGGGAAATTCCGATTAGCCACATTTAAATTCTATAGACCGTGTTTGCAGCGTCAAAGATTTCAGAAAGTCGGTTTCGAAATTCTTTAAGTACCTACGCATATAGATAAAAATGGATAGCAGTTTACGTTGCTTAGGGCATACAATACGCTCTCCTACGCTTTTAATATTTTGACGCCCGCCCCGATAAAAAAGGTTTTGTTTCACGCCAACGCGTTGCAACGTAGAAATGCTAAATGTTGCTCCGCCAAGCAAATGTTTGTTATGTCAATGTATAAATTGAGGGTACCTATCTATGTATAAAGGAGAATTGCATACCTACCTATAGACAACAGAAAGAGGATTTTGGTGCATACTGCATACGTATTTGGTAAGCCAACGATCATACGCACGCACGCACACACTACGCTATAACACTACACGGTATGCTTTTCGGGGATACTAAGTATAGACCGAACTACTAATAAATAAAAAATTATAAATAATTCAAGTTAAATTTATCCGTGTTGATATCAAAGAGACGGATTAATCTCCGCTTTGATTGCACTCAAAAAAGTGCTCTTATTGCCACATTCGTGACTACTTCAAGTGCATTGTCCATAGAAACAGTTTAGCGATCAGCTATAATTGCAAAGGGACACAAAAATTTTATATCTTCTTTTAGTATTAAATAGAATAATATCTATTGACTACTAATTAGGTGACACAAACAGTTTTATCAGTGAAAAAAAAATCTGGGACTCGGAATTTCATATTGACTTAAGTGAAGTCTAAGAAACTGAAATATTGTGCAACAAGATTGATTATGTACTGAAAAGATCATTGGAAAAGGTATTTACTTATGGTAGACTTAATTATATTATTATTAACACCAGAGAAACTTATTGTTTAGATAATTTAGTCTAAAAATTCCGTTTCTCCAGTTACTTTTGAACTAATCCTAACTTTTTCCAATCTGAAACATCCCACAAACTCGAGCATTTGAGTAGTTGTTATTAATTTGACTTTAATTAACTACAGCTTTTTCTGTCAGATACACTAAAAATATTTAATCTGACTCCCTGTAATCGAACAGCAAATAAAAATTGGAGAGTCAGCTGTAGCAAAATATTAAATTTAGGTTCGACAGCTCGCTGTTTTATTATGACTGCCTGCCAAACATTATTTCTGCAGACCAAATCTCAAATCTGGTTAAAAGTACAGAATCAAAAAATACTTTATATATCCGGCAATTTTTAAATTGATGCTAACTGTATAAATTTGATTAATACTTCTTTTTTAGGCTATTCACCATTTACCTGTTTCAAATGTAAATCCAACTTCTTGACCAACTCCAAATTCAAAATTTGGTAATGACCCGGATTTGTCGTTTTCCGTGCCTGGGTTAGAGAGCAGTTTGTCGTTGTCTGCTCGATGCCTCCGATAGTGTAATGTGACACGTCAAGGAACTCTGTGAGTTGGCGTTGGCGATCTGATGAACTAAGTTCATATTAATTTCCAAGTAAGAACATTAATTAAATAAGATCATTAATTAAATAATTAGAGTAGCGAATTCAACTACAATCACAATAATTCAAACTTCTAATAAATATTCTTAACCGCAGGTTTAGGACTGTAGACCGCAGGTTAATCTAACTTCTCAGATTTTAGCTAGTTTAATTTAAATTAGGTTAGGTCAAAAAAATCTGCGAAGTTAGATTGCCTGTGTGGTCCTAAACCTGCGGTAACGCAAGTGATAAATATTGTAGAGACTGGTATTAGTACCTACACCCAGCATATGTATACGTCTAACTGGCGATGGTAACCTTAAGCGGGAATTTTGGCGCACAAACAAATTTTCAATTGCGCGGCCGATGCTTTGCCTTTAGAAGGTAGCTGGCTAGAATGGAACAATATAATTAAGGTCTGGTTCCAGTAGTTGTACTTACATGGGTTTTTCTACTCCGCCAGTTCAATGATAACTCGCCTAATTGTCAATCAATCTGGACTCTGGACATAATCTAAATTAAGATTAACTATTCTGGAGGGTTCAATGTTCGAGATATTTCACAATTTTGACCTGTGGAGGTCACAGTAGGCAGATTTCAAAAAAATCTAATTTTTTTGGGCGGGATTCATTTGGGAATTTTTTAAAAAATAACTAAAAGTCTTTTTGGAAAAAACGGCATGTTAGAACCCTCCAGGACACTGAAAGATTGTCTGGCAGAAAGATGAATTTTCCAATTTTTTTGAGTTACAATTGAAAAGCTAAAATTATAATTTTTTTGTACTCAATTCAATGTACTAAATTGACCGTGTCGCTGGAGACCGTCCTTAAGGCTGTCTCAGCCACAAATCACTTTTTATAGTGAAGTAAAAGTATGAAATAAATACTGATACTCAGTAGTATTATTTTCTTGTGTTTCGGATTTTTTTATCATGGCGCTATAGATTTTATGTATTAAATATTCTCATCTCATAATAATATACTAAATAGGGCATTGTCGAAAATGCACATTTAAAAGTGTGAGTGAGACGTAGAGCGTAAAATTCATCCCACAAAAAGAGGAAATAATTTGGCTGAACTTTTTGAAACATTTGTTTTATTTAGAGAGCCCCAGTACCGTTAAGAATTTCGAAAGGTTTAGGCATCAATATTTGGTTTAATTTCGAAAGATGCTTTTAACCCAGACTTAAGGCTACCATTTTCTCGACAGAAAAAATCGGGACACTTTCTGAAAAGTAAGCGAGGGCGGGGGGAATGTATTTTTTTAGCATTTCTGGCATACACCGAAACCTCAATATGTCCAGGGCGTCAAAACCACCAAAATACCACCATATTTTTAGCTTAAAGATCATTAAGATGATATTTTTATTTACGAGTAGGTAGCGCAAGAAAATTTGGCAATATTTGGGCAAAAGATGATAGATATGTTATTTTCAATTACGCGTACCGCTAGAAAATGCTAAAAGCTTTGCCACTGTGAAACCCTAAAAACGACTACTAGGAATTTATAATGCATATACCTATATGTAGATTATAGATAGTTTGAGGATAGTATTTATATTGTTTTGATAACGAGAAAAGTATTGCCGTGATAATATTGTCTCATTTTAATTTCTCTGTTGAAGAATGTTTATAATTATATACTCGAATCACGAAAAATTAATAATTTGTCCGTCCGATAAAAAATCGGGACACATTTTCAAAATTGGGACAAAATCGGGACAGCTTCAAAAATCGGGACGAATGGTAGCCTTACCCAGACTAGTTATTGAAAACGCACTATTTTATCATGCCCATTGAAACAAACAAACGTACGTATATTTATGTATCTCAATTCAGAAATATTTTTATTTACTAGGATTTTGCAAAACTAAAATTTTTAATTTGAGACAATTGTTCCGCTCCAGATCCACAAACAAGTTGTACTGTTTTTAATATTAAAAATTACCTACTAGCTCTCAGCACAGCATTATGTTAAGAATTAAAGATTGAAAACCAAGGCTAGTTAATCTTGTGAAATGAGCCCAAAAATTAGCCGAGACAGTCGATGTTCATAATTACCTCATTACCAGTAATCCCAAGTTAGCGCTGGTATTCAGCACTTTTCATGAATTACTACATGGAAGAAAATTCTGCAAATGAACTTTGCCTTTCAGAACAGGACAGATAGATTGTTTTCTACAGTCATATGACCTTCGACTGTAAACTATTTCGACTATATAAATGGATTCTGGGGATGCAGAAAGTTGGGCTAAAAATGTACAGGTTCCAATTATTTATTATAAAAATATAGCAATATTCTAGAGAAGATATTATTGCTATTTAGGTATACTTCATTGATAATATTATTGACATAATAAAGTTTTCTTACCCAACTTTCATTGATTAAGAAATTTAAAAATCGACAGGACAGCATTTTGTGATGTAGTAAAATCCATTTCCAAGCGAGAATTTTTTTTGACTTAATAAAATTCATTTACTTAATAAAATTCATTTCCGGAGGATTTTTTTTGCTTAATAAAATTCATTCCACGCGAGAATTTTTTTTGACTTAATAAAATGCATTTCCACGCGAGAAATTTTTGTGACTTAATAAAATGCATTCCCGGAAAATAATTTTTTAACTTAATTAAATTCATTTCCATGCGAGAAATTTTGAAACTTAATAAGATGCATTCCCGGAAAATATTTTTTTTACTTAACTAAATTCACTTCCATGCGAGAAATTTTTGTGACTTAATAAAATTCATTTCCGCAAGAGAATTTGTTTGTACTTCATAAAATTAAGTTCCAAGCGATAAATTTTTACTTAATAAGATTACTTTCCACAAGAGAAAATTTTGGACAAGTTTCTTAGATGTGCTTAATCAAATTCATATTCGAGAACTTAGCGATTTTTGGTGAAAAGTGTTGCTAATATTACTGAGTTTTTGTGGAATTGGATGGCCCTGTTTGTCACTGAAATAAAGCTGAACTTTGAAAGAAAACATTTTGTTGTTTGTTGATTAATGAAACTCATTTCCGGGTGGGAAAATTTTGTAACTTTTCGCTTAAATTGACCAATTAAATTCATATTCACGAAAAACTTCTTCAATTTAGCAACAGTCAATGAATTAATAAATAAAATCGGTATTTGCGAAAAACTTCCGTTCAGCTCAGTTAACGAATTATTAAATAAAATACATATTTGGGAATAACTTCTATTTAGCCACAATTAATGAATTAATAAATAAAATACATATTCGTGGGGGAAAAGTTGTATTTTACTTTAATTCAGTAATATTAGTGGGCATTCGTAAAAAGCGGACGAAAGTTTTGCCTGCTCAGTTTTGGTTGAATACAATTCAACATCGCTTCAACATCAATTCAATTGAATATACTATCTATCAGCTTTAATTGGATGATTATATAATATATGGTGTTGAGGGAGAATTTCTTTGACTTTTAGCGTTTTTAGGTTAAGAATATTTAAACGATTGGACATAAATATTTTAAAACGCTTATAAGTTTTATACTTGCCCTTTAAATTTAAATTTGTACATCATACATCTGCATGGTTATCGCAAAAAAGTATATAGATACTGATTCACTGTGTTTGTATTTCCAAAGATATTGAAATCGACAATAAAAATTGGAGAATTCCATTCTTTCAAAAATGTCTATAACTTGTGGCCCAGGGGGTTTGTAATCTAATCCGTAAATATAGTTTAATCATGAGAATAAGTATGTGAATTTTGTTCTGTTATAATGGTTGGTGATGAATATTAGGAGAGGTTTGTTGTTAGGCAATTTAATCCAAATGAGATATGTGTCCAGTGGGCAGGTAACCGTAGTAATTGTGAAATGGTAAAGAAAGTATTAATGATAAAGTGGGAAGCAGAATGCCTTTAAAAGATTATGTTCCTCCCTATAAAACAGGAAACTGCAAAATTCTACCTGGGAATACAAGAGAAAACACAACAAGCTGGAGGATAACGATCCAATTGTTTTCTGCGTTTGGGACATTAATTTAGGTGACCCTGATCAAAAGATGGAAGTTTCCTCCACCGTTCCAGTCTCCCTTGCTCAACTGCCTTCAAATGTGACGACTGCACCTCTATTAGGAGCAGTAAAGTTGGAAGCGTCGGCAGCAGAGAAATCTCCAAAATGGCCTAAGTGTACCAAGACGTACAACTCGAAATGGGAAAATGACCCGCTGCTGAAAAGTAATATATTTGCATTTTATTTATCTCAATAGATGCAAGATTGAAGAGCATATTTTTGTATTTGCAAATGTTCTATAATTTTTAATGCAGCATGGATAGCCCGTCATCCTAGAGATAATGGAAAAGTTGTATGTCGATTCTGTCAGTCAATAATTCGAGCTCACAAAAATGATTTACTGGAACATACACGGACGTTAAAGCACCAGCGTAATTTCATGCAAAATTCGAGTCCAGAAGAATACAACCAATTTGTCATGGAGTTGAATGAATTGCGGAAGGAAGCAAATGCCATTTCTAAAAAGCGCACCACAAACTCGACTGCTCCTGCCCCTGACGTCAAGCCAACTGTGTATCTGACTTCTGTGACTTCAGCCAATTCCTCCAGTGTCACCACATCGACGACATCGACCATTAACAGCAATGCATTTCTAAATTTAAGTAGCAACAGCAACGGTGTGCTGGGAGATGTGCTGGACAATGAGGAGTTGTGGCAGGACGGCGATGAGTTCATGAATGCCGAATCCCCCAGCGACCTTGTGAGTGTGATTCTTGAAGAACAACAGTCGCCCACGTCGACATCCACCACCGTGTCATCCGGGAGTTGTCCAAACAACAACAATATTAGTTTAGCGCCAATGACTCTAAGTATAAATGGTATTAACATGAATCTAAGTTTGGGAACCCCAACATTAACGACTAGTGCTACAAATCCCACATTAAACCCCACCCACACTCATAACAGTTCCAATGTGATTCAAACTGAGACGTTAAATGACACTGTTCAACCCAGTGTCACATTGCAGAGCTATACAATAGAAAATGACGACAGATTGAGTTTCACTTCTAATGATGTTGTGAAAGCCATTCTGGACGGCAGTTTTACTTTCAGGGAGTTATGTGCCCTAGCAAAAGCAGCAACTACACAAATAGAATATTCATTTCTCGTGTCTTCTAATACTCTGGGGACTAACAGTCAAAATATTACAACTATCGGCAATTGTACTACCCCAGTTAATGTTATTACCTCCAATAGTGTTACCCTCTCTACCCCGCCATGCATAATACCTGCGACCACACCTCAACTCATTACGGCAAATGACACCAGAGTCACCCAAATTCAAAATTCTACTCCAATTAATTCAAAAATTGGTAAGTTTCACTTTTCAAATTGTTTCATTGAATTGGCGCGGCAGCCTGGTAATTAATTTGCGATGTTGTTAAATACTTTTAAAGTTGCTTCTGTTCAGCATGATTGGCAAATAATTAAGGTCCTACTGCAGCAGCATGAAGCATCTTGCTAAGACTCGATCAATTTACTTAAGTGAAGTACAAAAAAATTCAAATTTTATTTTTTAGGAAAGCGCAGATAATTTGGAAAATTAAGTTTTTTACTGACATTCTGTCAGGGTCCTGGAGGGTAACAAGTTTGCGTTTTTCCCCAAAAGACTTTAGTTATTTTTTTTAAAAAAAATCCTAAATGACTCCCGTCACAAAAATAATTTTTTTTTTGGAAAATGGGCACTGTGACATTCACACTTCACAGGTCAAAAATGCAGCAAGTCTCGAACTAGTGACCCTCCAGGATAGTTAATTTAAATGAGACTAATTACGTCCAGATTGATTGACAATTAGCGGAGTTATGCGTGCCAAGACGGAGTGGGAAAATATATACAAATGTATCTACTGCAGTAGGACCTTAAGTAAATAGACTAATGGCAGTCATTAAGTTTCGCTTCAATGCACTGAACAATTTCCTGATAGATCCAAGTCGAAAGCCTCTGGTAGTGTATGTAAATGTGATAATGCAATTTATGCAATATGTAATATCAGCTCTTCATTTATCAAGCCATATCTAAAGTAGAATTCATATTTTTATCAATTACTGCGACTATATTTATAATATAACTATGACGAGTAAAAACAAACAGTAATTACCTACATTAGTGACATATGCAGAATACGCACCGCTTGAAAATGATAATACATTATATACACAACCGATATTTACCCCATCCATGCTACGTACAGTAACTTAGTATTATTTTCGATTTTATTTTGAAGTTGTATTATATTTATACTTGTTCGCGTAAGCATTTGGATTTTCAAATTTCCATACTTCTTATTTTGGAGCGAAGATATTGGGTGAAAAATAGTAATTTAGCTGCAAATTAACCGATTAGTAAATATTTTTAGCAATAATTTTAAGGTTGAAATTAGTTATAGTTACTGAAAATAAATAATTCCATTTTTAATAAACGTT